>JAYEPQ010000017.1:34282781-34475786 GCA_036321105.1 Dracaena cambodiana
TCATAATTTTATCAAATAAATAATACTAAAGCATTTTCTTCCACGTGCATCACACGTGTCCAAGATTCTAAGTAACAACTGTTCATTCCATTGAGCTCCCATTTCATCAAATTTGGCCAGCTAGCTCTCAGAAATACCTGACAAATTCCAAAAAAAAAAAAAAAAAAAAAAAGGAAAAAAATTGTATAAAAACACAGAGATTGAATGAAGGAGTCAGAAGAATGGGTCTTTCTCCAACAAACCCAACAACTACTCCATCTGATGATGGAAACTTTGCACTGCAGAGGTATTTATTTTAAGCTTAAGCCTCATTTTATTTTTCATTACATTAATCTCATGTTTATTTCAGTTAATTGCATGCTCCTTGGCTTAATTTTTATTATACAAATTTGTTCTCTCTTCATTTATCCCATTTTCTTGATTTTGCTCACAACATGTTTGATGAAATGCCTGTTTGGGTAATGTTTACATTATTAGTGGAGATGAAATTAGTATGCTATTTAAGTAGTGGACAAAGAATTACAGATTGTGTTTGCTCAGCATTGTTCAAAATAGATAAAAGGGTGATGCAGAATGGAACGAAAATTAGGATCTGTGGTGGAGAATCGGGGAAGAAATTAGGATTTTTGGAGATAAATTGGGAGATTTGGATCTCACATGTAGGCGAATCACACGCCCACTCTATCACGAATCTCTAGAGAAGCTCTAAGTTTTCATAATATCCTCTCTCTCCATAAATAAAATTAAAGTTTTACAATCTAACATAGAATTACAGATTGTGCTTGCTCAGCATTGTTCAAAATAGTTCAAAGGGTGACGCAGAAAGGAAAATTAGAGTTTGTGGTGGAAAATTGGGGAAGAAACTATAGTTTTGGGGATAAATTGAAAGTTTGGATCTTATATCTAGGCGAATAGCATGCCAACTCTCTCACGAAACACTCGAATGAAAGATTTATGAAGAACAAATCACATGCTCTAAATTTTCATAATATCATTTCCCTCTAAATAAAATTAAGTTTTACAATCAATATATAGCAAATCCTAATGTAACAAAAGCATTTTTTTAAAATTCTAACTGAATTCTAATCCAATCTTATTCTATAACTAAATTCCTAACCTAGATCAACTTTTATTAGTCTTTGTCGAAAGGGACCGAAAAAGGAATAGCATGGAGACGAGCCACTAGCATGTCGTACCACCCACCCTTGCGGCAGCCTCGCCTACGTGAGTAGGGAGAGGAAGTTTGAAGATTTGGTGGGTTTTAATGAGAGAGTTTTTCAAAAAGTTGGGTTAGTTTTCAAAATATAGATGTTATGATGTACTACTTTTGAATAGAACAAGTTAGTGCCAGACAGAGAAGACTTTATTTTATCGACAGAAATGGATACTATTCTCAATGAAGAAAGGGTTGTAGTCAAAGATTCAATGTCTTTTTTGATGGATTGCTAACATGAAGTCGTGCCACTTGCTTATTGTGCTAACTACTTTGGCCTTAGCGAGTTGGCATGTATGATGGGTGGTTACGAGGAGTGAGGGAACGTTTTGATTTATTATGATATAGATAATGGATAATGCATCTTACGTTGAATATATGTATGTAATTGGCAACATAACAATGATAGAGAAGGTTTTTATTTTATTTTTTTTGCTTCAACCTGCATTGCTCGTTTACTTGAAACCTTGTTTTGGAGCTTCCCTATACTTTTATCCAATGCTTTGTTGATGTTTAAGGTAAGATTTTGATGAAGCGCATTAGTTAGACTCAACAAAAAATTGGACAACTGCATATTTAATTGCCATATGGCAACAAGAGAAACAGACAATCCAACAAATCAATACTTAATATACAATACAAACAACAAGAGAATAACCGACAATCAAACAAAGAAACATAGTAGGCTAAGTTTTCACACGAATGGGGTGTGCTATTGAGCATTGCTCAAAATAGGAAAGGGGGGCAATGGCAGAAAGCCATTCTCTGATTGATTGGCAATATGAAGTCGAGCCACTGGCATATTTTACCAACTACCTTGGCCTAAGCGAGTTGACATATATGGTGCATGGCAGCACTTAAAATGCTGGATGGGGAGGGGCAGTTCGTCAATCTAATATGCTTACTAGAATATTGATATAAGTTTTGCATTTGTTTTCTCTATAATTATCTAGGATTCCGGCTAGGGAGCATTGGACAGTGCATCTCCCATTTCAAATTCAGATCAACTGCCTTCACTCACTCCATTATCATTTATTATTCATTCACTCCAATTGTCATTTATTCGGATTCATATTGATCCCCTTCTTTTATTATTCATTCACTCCATTGTCATTTATTCAGATTCATATTGATTACCTTCTTTTATTATTCATTCACTCCAGTATCGGTAACTTCAATACTATGGTTGACATTTCTGATTATTAAAAATGTCATGAGAATGAAGAGAAATAACATGTTTCTACATACTACATAAGAAAGCATAAAATACCAAAAATCACAAGATGGTTATACATCATCCCAGGATGGCGTCTGTTACACTAAAGCTAGATTAGGAGTTACATGATCAAAATCTAGAAATAACCTATGAAAGCAGTGTGCAGAAGGACATCTTGATTCTCGAAATAGATTTTGCAAAAATCTGCATCAGGTTGTCACCTCTTTTAGGAAACAAATTCAAGAAAACTTGAAACAGTGGATGACCTTCAGGTTGTCTACTTCCTAAAAAAAGGAGAAGGAAACTTTATACTTGTATAGATCATGCTTAAAGCCTTAAACTATGACATCGTCATCAAACTAAGTTTTAAAAATATTGACCAGTATTGATATGTAGAGCAAATATCATATTGGAGTTTGAGGTATCCGTATGATATAGACCCTACTATAAAATCGGTACCAAGGTTGATGTAACAAGATGTTATGTCTAATATTGTTGATTCATATACTTTTAAGCACCAACTGAAATCAATAGCGATTTTGAGATTTTAAACCTTGACCAAAGTAAATTAATTTGAATTATATATATATATATAGGGTACTGTTTTAATATGGTCAAATAGTTTTTTTTTTTGGAGAATAAATGGTTGGTATAAGCCCCTGCATTTCATTAATTAGAAATTAAAATAAGCTACTATATATATATATATATATATATATATATATATATATATATATATATATATATATATATATATATATATATATATATATATATATATATATATATATATATATATAGTCCATCTCACATGAGTGGATGTAAAATAAAATAAAATTACAATAGTGCTTAAGGAGAACTATTACAATGATTTTGTGGAACAAAGAGTTATTATATCTGCTAACACTATAATGTCATTAACGTTTGAAGTCTAAATCGAGATCCGCATCTGTCGTCCATCTTGTTGTCCTGATCACATTGTAGAGTAATCCACCATTGGGATAATCGATTATAATCACACTTCCTATCTAGACTCCATAAATTCTTGGTAACCAGACTTGTTTGCATACGATCAAATAGAGAGTAACAAATTGCAAATGTAACAGGAGAGCATGATTTTGGAGGACTAACCGTAACTTAGTAAATAATGCTCACTACTGTTCTCTGAACTCTAGCATTCCACACCAAGATGCCACCTATTTCTATTATTATTACCGAAATACATCCAAATATGATATTTTATTCCTTTCACCAAATAACAAACAGAGTACTGTTGAAAGAAAAATAACATTTCGAGAAGAAACAACAATCAGAATACAAGCTCCCTTCTTCAATTATATGAAACTATGTACATTTTTACCTCCCAAACAATAGGGAAAAAAACAACTCAAACATTGCAGAAAATCAATATAATAATTATAGAAATTTGTGTAACTAATGAAAAAAGTGAAATATGCAGTATTCACTTTTTCCTTTATTACCTTCTCAATCGTTTTAAGGTATGACCATTGAAAACTTTTTTATTCAAAGCAACTCTCCAGGAAGAGTTCTAGTTTAGGAATCAGCTCAAATCATGCTCCATCTTTAGGGGAGTGTTTATGTATACTCTGTACCCTTCTATGCACAGCATATCTAGCAAGCATCCCATGTAAAAGCTCCAATTTGCAGGATCGATATCATTCACTATGGATGTTCACCTCATGGCCAATTTAAAATCCTTGTCCATGGAATTATTTGAAAGCCTTTTGATCCTAACTTTTTTTGGAGGCCTAGTCCTATCATTTTCCCAACGGAAATCGACTTCCTGGGTTATTTTGTTCAATCGTGAAAGAAACAGTTCTGATAGGAATGGAGCATGTCTACTCAAGGTGGTCATGAGGTCGAATTGACATGAACATTGCAGCGTACAACCGAAGGCGGCGCTCATTGTCACCAATTTCTGATGGCTGGATTGCCATGCCACTAGTCCTAGTCTTGTATCTTCTCCATGCCAGTTGTATATTAACAGCTGCCCATGTCCGCCAATTGGATGAATAATACCTTGCCGTTCTCTTGAGACTTTCATTTGCAAATTTGTACCTGAAGTGCTCGGTTATGTATCTGAGATGGTGTGCGCCCAAGCCAAAGGCTTCTGTTGCCTCTATACACTCAAAGGTGGCAGATGAAGAAGGCAAGCGATCAATAAATGGACGGCGGAGGCACCATGATAGGAGTTCATCTCCTAAAAAATTTCCTGGCCCTATAATGCATTTTGACACCATCCCTTTACCACGTTGTTGGCTGCTCTGTAATTGCCCTTGAACAATGAACACCATCCGTTGCACGGGGTCTCCTTCTCTGATTATCTGGCAAAATATTATAGAAACAACTACAGTTATAACTTATATTTGAGGGTTAAAAGATTCTACATTCCGTTTCAGTAAGCATACCTTCTCATCCTTCGAGAAAACTAAATGTTCAACTCTGTCGCATATATTGTCTAGGATAAGATCATCTAATTTGTGGAACAGCGGCACCTGAATAACAAAAATAATACTATTTACTCAATGATGATTAGACCAAATTGACAAATTCAAATAAGGTTATAAATCTTCAGAATTCATGGACAGTGGATGGAATATGGTATTTATCTTGCGTGGGTTATTTCAAAAACTTTGAGTTTCAGAAATATTAGTTGTATTTTACTTGCATCTTTCTGAAAAAATGGTTGACATCAATAGGATCACAAAAACTCTGGATGTACAATTAGTTGCACTGAACAGTCAGCTTGATTACTTCTTTTTAGCTTACTTATTTCTTGTTTTGTTCTTCTCACCATTACTACCAGATTTTTTCGTTTCTATGGAATTTTTTTCTCAGTGTCAGTGTTCATGTTCATTCTTCCCCATTTCGCCCAAATTTAAGTTCTATATTTCGTCAAGTGTGTATGAAAACTTTATCAGTAAAGAATCCGTATCCTTGCTGTAGAAAATGAGAATGCACTCTCTTGGGTCGAATTTGATGTTTTTGTTAAAAATTAACTAATCTGCTACGTACCTTTCTGATGAGATCAAGGCATAGATGACGCTTGACATCTCTCCTTAGCCCTTCGGGCAAGTCTTTGACGATATCCATTTCATCCTCCCCTCTCATTGCTGCCCATCTCTGGCGTTCATACTGTCGGACTCGTTTCCTCAGCCTTGAGGGCAGTTGTCTCCTGCTCATCCACCATTCCATGTCGCGAGACCTTAGCTGCATCTTTCTTTTCCTTGCCATCACCACATGCAGAAGTACCTATGCGGTTGTTAGCATGAATGCATATTTTGCTTGCATATCTAATATTGATCTAACTCACAACTGTGTAAGAAAAATACCTGAATGTTTCCGATTAACAAGGTGAAAAGCGCCAAACCACTTAGAATGACGGTCATACAAAATATCACTTCTAACCAGTGACTGGTTGGCACAAAACTATTCCCGAAAGAGCTGTATTGCAGTATAAATTTTAGATCAGTCAGGAAAAACAGGCGAAACAAATTCTATGATTTACTACAGAGAAAGTTAAAGTTATCCTTTTGAAATTACAGCACATTATCCTTTTTGTGGCATGTCATCTTTCCTTTTTGGTTTCAAGGAAAAGGTGGAGGACATCCACCCTCTTTCACTAGCTTGACGACAATAAAAACCAAAGTTCAAAATATTGGAGGACAACTGATTATGATATAGGAATCGGAAATATCGGACATATCATATCAGCAATAATTGATCGATTTTATATGGTATGTCACGTATCTGTACCTCAAAATCTGATATGATATTTGTGATGTATATCGTTAATAGCTGATACTATAAGTTGTTTCTTGTTTGCGTTAATAGTCAATTAGGCTGCTCTTACTTCCTACCGACTAAAACCTTATGCGTTCAAAATCAGCACGAACCTATTTTATACAATCGCAAGTGGAGAATATCTCATGTCATACTAGGATAAAGCACAACTCGTCCTTTGTCATGAAATGTTTGCTGTTGGTAAGTGCGTCTAAATTGTTTCTTTTACTTTCATTTTTCCTTTAAAAGCAAGTTACCTGAGAATCATTATGCCCCAGAATATAGGATAAAGGATTTTAACAGCGATTGAGTCGCTAGCCACGACTTGGCGAGCTGAGTCATAAATACCGTACAGAAATGATCCATCAGCATATAGACAAGTTGCAATATTTTGCCCAACAGACGTCGTGAAGTTGTTGCACGGCAACTTATCAGCAACTGATGGTAGGGAAGGTTTGCATGCAATCTTGTAGCAGGCCAGCGACATGAGTTCGCAGGTGTTGTTCTTTTGGCACTGCTGCTGGAGACACGAGGCAACACGTTGGATTGCAAGAACATACCAACACCCGCCGACAACCTGAAATTCAAAACCATCATGCTTGCATTTTAGGCTTGCCTAGTCATTCAAAGTAGTAACTAGAATGTAAAATGCATCATCAGTTGAGTTAGATCTAGACTAATCGGGCAACATTTAGTATTCTAAAATATCAGAAACTTTTCGATATGCTAGAAGCCTATTAGAGGCACTTAACTAAATATAACAAGGGTGAAGTGCTACTTTTGAGAGTTTGGCATTTAACACACATTACATAAAGCTGAATGGAAATTTCTACATGTATGTTGTTAACAGATTAAATACCTGCAAATCAAAGAACAAATATGCAGGTTCCCTTATGTAAGGATCAAGGGGTTATGTTAAATATACATCAGTAAAATTTTAACTCTACATGACTAACATCAGCACAATATAGGAGTTTAAATACACATCTAAGCTTTTTTGTTATAATGAAATAGTTGTAAGTAGGCTTCTCTGGATTCTATACCATATGAATTGATTTTAATGTCTGATAATGAGCCAAAGCATAACTAACAGTGCTAAATGCATGAATCAGTTCATATATCCTCACAGCAAGTCTGTACTATTATGATGTGGGCTCAGATTCTCTTGATGATATAACATATTATATACGTCTGGTATCACTGATATGATATGCCTAATATTACTGAATTTGATACCGACCAATAATAATTATCATGAAACTGCCGCTGAATGTTATTAAAATATGTTTTGCGCTTATGTTTCTAATTCCATCCTCTAGTGCCTCATTTTGTTCTCTCTTTTTCCCACTTGCAGTGACTTAAAATTGATGGTGTGTCATTCGTCAGACCGACACAGGAATTTCCTGGTGATTTCACTATTTGATTCTTGGATGCTGAAATTTGTCTAGACGAAAGATGGCAAGAGTTGGAGATATATCTACTTTCAGAGATTTTCTTCATCTGGTCATGATCCATTTCTAGTCAAGGGGAGGTTAGGAGTTGATTCAGCCCTCGTTTCTACTTAAAGAGTTTTATTTTTTTTACCATGCAATTGTGTTATAGATCAATAAATCTTTATCAAAAACTTAAAGGGATACTAATATGCGTACCATTTTGGTGACTTTTGTAGTTACATGAAAGGGGTAGAAGATCTCACTTACATGAGATGCCATAAAATACGCGATGAGATTCAGAGCAAAGCCCCACCAAATTGTACCAAATATGTAGCCGGTGACCTTCTTCATCCTCTTCAGCACGCAGACGCTGTGATAAACCTTCGGGAGGTACTGGAAGACTAAAACCAGCAGAAGTGTCGTGATTATCAGCCCAGTCTCTTCCTTCGTGATCAGCCTTGGCAACAGCCACAGGAACACAACCTGCACAGGTTCAGAAAATTAGGTCAGTTTCTATTCGGTAAAGTTTTATTTATCAATGAAATATTGTTTTTTTGTTCTTATTACATAATGCTGGCTATGTATTATTCGTAGTATTTACATCTAATATACATAGTTAAAAAAAAAAAAAAACACAGATAATTGAGCAATTCATGATGCAAATTTAATAATTAGTTCATTGAGAACGTTATAGATTGTAATGTATTATGTACAATTACGAGCAACTAGTACTAAAAGAATCCAAGAAAATGTACATATTGTGCAACTTTTCATTATCATCACTTGCTTGGACATCGAAAATAACACTGTTCAACAAATATATATCATAAAAAAAAATATATATTTTTAATATATGTATTGTAACTGCAAACTTACATGTTATTGCTTATTACTATTATATATTTGGATCCAGCCAATACAACTCCTAACATGTAGGAATGTACGTATCTGTATCTATATTTATATCTATTCAAAAGAAATCTCAACCGTCAATTATTTTTAAAGAAAATCTACCCAAAAACTTCGCTTTTATATTTTTATGTTTTTTAATAATTTGCTTCCTAATTTACATCTCAATTACTAGCAAAATTCACTATTGCATTTTTTTCAAATACTTATTTTTCTTTTAGTTTAAAATTATAATTTAACTAGAAATTTTTTTCTTTATTTCCTAAAATACTTATTCCTAGCATTTTTTTTCCTTTATGTATGTCTAAAATATTTCTCTCTGTTTTAGTTTATGGTTATAATTTAATTTAAATTATTTTGTATTTAAGATTGGACCTACTAAGAGATCCAGTTCGACCCAAAATAACGATCTATATTATTTTCCCTTCAATTTACAACATAGTTCATAGAAATTTTTTTTCTCTTCTTTAGGTATTTGATTTTTCTTTGATTTTATTAAGCTTATGAATAAATTTATATAATCGTGATATAATTTTTTTTTTCTCTTTTTTTAATGAACAACAAACAGTTAATATAAAATTATGTACGATAACAATGGTTTGATGCTGTTTGCTTTTTATTTATATACATCAAAATTTTCAATTTTCATAGAATAAAAATTTTCCAAATTTTATCAACAAGGCATTTTTGAAAAAACATTATTTATTTTTTATAGTAATATACTAAATTTTACACTTTTACGTTTACTAAAATTTTTTTGTTCCTGCTCCACGTGCATTGCACGTGACTTTACCTGAGGCACGGGCAGCACAGCGTAGACGTCAAATAGGAACCACTTTGGGGACCACAAGTAGTGCTCTGCGATCATCCGCGGGTCCCACACCAGCTTCCCGCACCCAATCACCAGCGACTCCCTCGACACGTACGCCACCCGCAGCTGCACACACACGTGCGCCACGTGAACCATGTCGACGCACGTGCGGACGCCGGCCAGCCCGACCGCCAGCCTCCGGTCCATCCCCAGGCAGGGCAGCCCGGCCCGGCCCACCGACAGCGAGTAGAAGAACAGCGGGTCGACGAGCAGGGCCGCCGCACGTGCGAAGAGCACGACCCGGTTCCAGTTCTGGATCCGGTTGCTCCGCGGGTCGAGGACCGGCCCGAAGATGGATTTCGGGTTTCGGGTTCGGGTTGCGGGTGAGGACGTGTCCTGGATGGGGATGAGGGAGGAGCCGGCGGTGGAGACGTAGGTGGCGGGGTGGTGGGCGAGGGAGGAGGTGGCGGAGTGGAACGTGAGTGGGCCCGGCTGGGTGCAGGCGTAGCATTCGGGGGAGGTGCCGGTGGCGTCGGGTTCGGGGTTGGTGAGGTTGAAGAGGTGGAGGATCCGAACGTAGCGGTTGATGCGGTGGCGGGTTGGCGGGTCGGGTTGGGGAGGAGTGGAGGATCCGGCTTGTTGGGAGAGAGTAGGGAGAGGTTGTTGTTGCTGATGCTGCTGCTGCTGCTGCTGCATCATTTGGATGTGATCACAGGAGCTCATTGCTCTCTGCTTGTGTTTGTGGGAGCCGCTGCTGGTTACCATTGGAGAGTATTTTAAAGCTCATATAATATAGAGAGAGAGAGAGAGAAAGAGGAGAGAGAGAGAGGGACTGTAAGGTCCTTTCCACGTCATCTTCCACATGGAGATTGAGCCGTACTATACAATAACAACAACAATAACTAAGCTAATTACGATCAGTTTTAATATGTCTTTGTTCAAATGTGAAATAAGAGTCAAAATAATTTATAATGATTCTAATAAAACTATTAAGTAAGTAACTAGTTTTTCATAGAGAAATCCGTAACTAATTATAAAATATTTTAATTCTTATTGTTCTGTCACAATCGTTTACCGTATATCGAGGTGGGGTGTGTTAAACTAAAAGACAATCTCACTAGAACAGTGATATGGATGATCATTCTCCACTCATTCTTATCGAGCAGTACGTCTTCATTTAACTCTCTATCATCCATATATATATTTTTGTAGTATTTCTATTCATGTTTTATTTGATCTTTCTTTACTCTTTTAATTTGTCCTTCGTTGATAGGTTCTTCTCATCAAACTGGTGCATTTGTATTCCAACGTTACACATGACCAAATTATTACATGCTATTTTCTTGTATCTTTTTTTTGATGTAGGATACGATTGTTCTTGTTTCTCACTTTATCTTTCCTAATATTATTGCACATCTAACAAACTATGCACATATATGTTACACTTATCTTCTGTAAATAACGTCTCTTTATGGGCCAACATTCCATGCAATATAATAGAGCTGGCTTATCAACAGTCCTATAAGAATTTCTCTTCAGACTTAACGGAGTATTACAATTGTATAAAACTCTCATATTGCTCCTCTATTTCAACCAAGCTATCAAACTAAGTCTAATTAGCATTGTTATGAGAACACATGACCCAACCTCTGAGTCCCTTAACCATACCTTCATCCGTTTAACTCCATACTCATAGAGCGAAGTAGCTAACTATGATCATTTCATGAATAATTCTCAAAATCATTAACCAACGTATGAAAATTTTCAAAAATTTATCGCTACTCCTTTTCTTCTTCTAATGGAATTTATAGGCATAAAGCTAAAGAGAAAATTTTGTAAGACTGCTATTAGGCCAGCTCTATTATATGGTATGGAGTGCTGGATTATAAAGAAACATCATTTACAGAACATAAATGTAACAGAGATGCGCATATTTCGTTGGATGTGTGGCAACATTAAGGGAGATAAAATGGGAAATGAAGATATTCGTGCTAAGAAAGTGTAGCCTCCATCGAAAATAAAATGTGAGAAAATCGTTTACAATGTTTTTGGTATATACAATATAGACCTATAAACGCACAAGTTCAACGAGCAGAGCTTATCATCATTGGACAAGTTAAAAGAGTAAACATGAATGGAGATAATACGAAAATATATGGATTCTAGAAGTTTTAATGAGGGCATATTACTCAATAGGAATTAATGGGGAGGGATTATCGGTGTGAGCGATCCGGCGTGATTCTTTATTGGTTCATGTAGCCTACCCCAACTACTTGGGACAGAAGGCTTAGTTGTTGTTATTGCAGTTTCACTGATTAGAGAACAAATTAAATATGATTCTCAATTTAAACATTTCAAAAGATTGGATGCCTAAATAACAAAACCAATCAGTAGTAGTACAATAATCTTTCCATAAACTTTTCGTACCGAGAACTAGAGCAACATAGATCAAAGTTAATAACTCTATAATTGTATTTTTCACTCGAAAAAAAAAAAGAAATGATTATATTGAACATGAGACTATGAGAGGGTCTTCTCAATTCTTTATCAACTTTTGATACTTGAGATTTATAGCTACAACTGGTAGCCTGATCTCAATGCACAAACTTGTGTACTTAATGTGTTTTCTGGCATAAAATGAATGTGCGCATATTGAATCCTTTCATGTTGATGAACAAGAACAAAGATTTTTCTCAGATACACACACGGTCATACTCACACATAACTCAATTTATATCTCGATTCTACTAAGAATCTGTCCTCTTCTCTTCATCAGATATGGAATATGCAATCAAGAAACTCAAGGGGACGACCAGAAAAGCCGCAACTTTCAGAGCCTCTTCAGTCTCTTTCGAAACAACCCCGATCCGCGACCAGTCTCCGCTGTACCTGAACAGTCATCCATCACTTCTGATGATTACGAAAGAGACACACAAACAATTCCGATGACAATAAGGTCCATAATCGCCGCAAGCAACAGGAGCGACAACTACTCACCCTGCATCAAGAAAACCCAGAGCGAAGACGGCTATGGCGGACTTGGCGACCAGGGCTCTCGAGATGCGCAGAGCGCGAGGGCGGCTGGGCTCTTGGCCGGCGTCTGATTTCTTTGCCCATGCCGTCGGCCTGAATTTGGAACTGGCGTTGGAATTTGTATTGAAGTGGTTGGGAGGGGGTGAGGGCATGCTGCAGAGAGACGGGACTCTCAGCATTTTGATTGTCTGGAGTTGTGAGCGAGCTTGAATCGATGTGCAGATAGAATTTGAGAGGTGAAGGCTTCAAGCGGGTCGGGTTGGATCTTTTTTTTTTTTTTTTTTTTTTTTTTTGTTTTTAATTCCTGATGGGGGTTTAGCAGTTGTTTAGGTGGGCTCACTTAGCAAAATAATGGGCGCATCGAGAATTTTCCGTCCATGGCTGGATATCATATAAACTTATGTTGGCAAATGCATTCGACTTGGTACATGCTTAAATCGAATAGTATACAAAGAATGATTCTTTCTAGATGGGACCAATATTAAGTTCGATGTTATTGTTATTCATAATTAATTAGGATTTGATGATAGGAAGTACATTATACCGTAACGGTAAAAGTTTTAAATAACCAATATGAATTTTCAAGAGGTGTTGGTTATGGAGCCACTCGTAAATCTCAATATATATATATATATATATATATATATAGTAAAAGGAAAATTCATTGGCGGTGAACAGAGTTCCTTCACCGTCGCTTAGGTGGCCCAGTACAGTTATTACACGTGACGTCACTCAAAGAGCGGTTAAAAGAGTTCTTTTATTTGTTATTTTAAATGATATCACGTATAATAATTGTATTGGATCACCTAAACAGTAGTGAAGGAACTCTATTCACCGCCGGTGAATTTTCCGTCTTCTCATATATATATATGTGTATGTGTGTGTGGGATTACCGTAGGTGAGCCAACTCAGGAAAAATTACGCGAGCTAGTGGCAAAAATATAGAGACTCAATGGTTTTTGTTTAAAATTTTTCTAGAATTAATATTTCTACATCTTAACTTTTTCAAATCAAATTTCATAAATTTTGGAGTTCATTTACCTTTTCATGAGGTGGATACAAAATGTTTCATTAATTAAAAATCGTTAATTTTGTGTCAATTTGATGGAGGACCAAATCAAGACAACAACAACTAAGCCTTTTATCCTAAGTACTTGGAGGTAGGCTACATGAACCAAAAGAGAATCACGTTGATAATCCTTCACCATTTATTCATATCAAGTAATATCTCATCATTTAAACATCTAAAATGCATATCTTTTCGTATCATCTCCATCCATACTTTTTTCGGTATTTCCTTCACTCTTTTAACTTGTCATATATTGATAAGCTCCTCTCGTCGATTTGATGCATTTGTAGGTCTATGTTGCACATGATCAAACCATCGTAAACGATTTTCTTGCTACATCTAGCTTAACACGAATATCTTCGTTTCTCACTTTATCTCTTCCAGCATTACTATATATCTAGCAAAACATGCACATCTCTATTACACTTATCTTCTGTAAATGATATTTTTTTATAGTCCAGTATTTCATGACATATAATAAAACTGGCCTAATAGCAGTCCTATAAAATCTTCCCTTCAGCCTTAATGAAATGTTACGGTCGCATTAAACTTCCGTTGCACTCCTCCATTTAAACCAGCCAGTTTATATCCTATGATTGACATAATTATCGATCTCTTTATCATTTTGAATAATAGAATCCAATTAGCTAAAGTGACTGCTCATTTGTATATCTTACCCGCCTAGTGTTACAATACTATAGTTTAGGGTCTGTCGTTTACTAAATTTACACTCTATATACTATGTTTTAAACGTACTCAATATAAAACCTTTAGATTGTAATATGTGCCTCCATAACTCTAAATTGCATTCACCCTTGCTTTTGTCACATTAACTAAAACAATATCATCAGCAAATTGTATACACCAAGATATCTCATCCTGAATAGCTCAAGTAAGCTAATCCATCACAATAGCAAGTGACCAAATCAAAACTAAAATCCAAAAAATTGAGTATGAGTGAACCCTAGAGGATGGTCATAAACTACAAGAAAAGTTTTTACAAAAAATATTGGAGATAGTGGAAATGAACTACAGCTTAGATAATTTGCGTGAGTGGCCAGCTCATTTCTATTAGTGTGTGTGTGTGTGTGTGTGTGTGTGTATGGATGATCCCAAACCGTTAAGTTTTAATTTCAGTCTCTAAATATGTGGTGTATAAAAAAATCATATAATTTAGACACTTCTTCATCATCGTTCAAAATGTTTTATTTGTTTTTTTTTTAAAACCATTCATTTTGTACATATCCAATATATGGTTTAAACATATTGAAAATCCATGATTTTTTGTACACTACTATTTCAAAGTGTGTAGATCACAATTAACGGTTCAAATTGTTCACACATATGTGATGAGATTTAGGGTGGCTTTATAAGGAGTTGCCTATATAAACAACTTAGGTACACCTATTTATAAATATGTATGCTTTCCTCCCTCTCTGTCTCTCTCTCTCTCTCTATATATACATATGAGAAAATGAAAAATTTACTGACCTTCCTTCGCTAGCACTTAGGTAATCTAATAAAATAATTACATGCAGCACCACTCAAAGTAATAAATAAAAGAACTTAATTAACTGTTTTTTGAGTGATGCCACGTGTAATTATTTTATTGGATTATCTAAACACTAATGACAGAACTCTCTTCACCACCGGTGAATTTTCCGTTTCCTTATATATATATATATATATATATATATATATATATATATATATATATATATATATATATATATATATTTGCAAATGTAATTTCTAAATAATTTAGCTGGTTTCAGTTCGATTTTGGGTTTCAAAGCTGAGGTCAAAAATCGATTCAGTTTAATTTTACTTAGTTGTATGAGTTTCAATCAGATATTTCGCTTTTAATCCAACTCTCTGCTCACCCGGTAGTTGCAACAACATGAACCTCATTAATCTGCTCATTCTATTATTATTTAGGGGTTTTTACGTATCGGTCTCTTACATCTTTAAAAATTAGACTTTAATCTCTAAAATCTTCATATTTTGTTTTAGTCTCCCATATTTTTTAAATTACTTCATTTTAATTCCCTGTGATAACTTTCATTAGGCCAATTAAAATTTTGGTCCGAATTTTCTGTTATATCCTGGAAGGGAGGAAAATATGAGTTATTTTTCTTCATAACCTCTTCCTCCTCTCTTTCTCTTATTGGGTTCTTAGGGTATATCAGTCATTTATTCTATCTCTTAAATATTAAAATTAAAATTTATCGACGGAATAGCTAACGGAGGACTAAAATGAAGTAATTGAAGGATTTGAGATTAAAATCAAAATATAAAAATTTCAATTACTAAAATTCTAATTTTTAAAAATATAAGGAACCGATATGTAAAAACCCCTATTATTTATCTACTAATCCTAATTAAAATTCTTATCAAATAAAATTGGGGGAATAACACTCAGATCTATATAATATGAAAGGCTCGTAAAATTTAAAACTTTCACATATACTTCCTGTCATATCGATATTTTTCGCTTAAGAGTTTTAAAATTTAAAAGGGATAAAATTCCACGCATCTTATTCTATACGAGTCTGAACCGCTGAGGTCTGAGTATACATGGTGTGTCCATATACTCATTCCTTCCTCCTCTAATAAACCCTACCCGAAAATTCTCAAATGCAACCCTAGAAAAGTCCCCTCCCCAAAATCTCCAACCCTAGAGGGGAAAAAAGAAAAATAAAAAAACCTCAAATCTCTCCAGCAATGGCGTCGATCAAGAAACCGCAGCGATCTCCGGCGGAGATCGAAGACATCATTCTCCGCAAGATCTTCCTCGTCTCCCTCAACGAGTCCACCGACCCCAAAGTCGTCTACTTGGAGCAGACCGCCGCCGAGATCCTCAGCGAGGACAAGCCGCTGCTCCTCTCCACAGACCTAACCGAGCGGATCCTCATCGATCGCCTCTCCGGCGACTTCCCCGCCGCCGAGCCCCCCTTCCCCTACCTTGTCTCGTGCTACCGCCGCTGCCTCGACGAGCTGAAGAAGATCAGCGCCATGAGGGACGCCGCCGTCCGCTCGCAGATCGAATCTGCCGTCAAGCAGGCGAAAAAGCTGGTCGCTTCCTACTCGAGGATCCACGTCGGCAACCCCGACATGTTTCTGGTGGGGTCCGCCAGTGCTAGGGCGCCGCCGAGCTCGGACCTGCTAGGTTTGGTGTTTTCGGAGGTGGCGTCCCCGATGGATGGGGAGAGTAGCCTTGCCGGAGGGATGAGCCCGCCGCCAGGGTTTGTGGATGAGTTCTTTAGGGAAGGGGATTACGAGAGCTTGGAGCTGGTGATGAGAGATTTGTTCGAGAAGTTGAAGGCGAGCGTGGAGAGGGTTTCGGTGTTGGGGAACTTTCAGCAGCCGCTGAGGGCTCTGGTGATGCTGGTGGGCTACCCGAACTGTGCGAAGGCACTGGTGAATCATCCGAGGTGGATTCCGATGGAGAGCTTTGGGATGGTGAAGGATGGGAGGGCGCTGGAGATGATGAGCATTTTGGGGGCTTTCCTGCACGTGAGCGCACTGCCTGATGCGCCGGAGTTCAGGAGTAGGCCAGATGTCGGGTCAGTTAAATGTTTGATTGCAAAGTTGGAAACTTTCATTTATCCTATGACTTTCGGTTGCTTTAGATTCATGCACATTGCATAATTTGGCATGTCAGCATGTACTAACTAGGAAGCCTGGACATGCTGCTAGGGATGTCATATTCATGTCGGACACGTGTCCGACACCGATGCACCACATACGCACCAAAAATCATGTTGGACTAGCCTTGTGGCATGTCCAATAAAACAAAGGAAAAAAATATTGTGTCAAGTTGTGTCCGACCTTCTTGTAAGCTGTCTTTGACGTGTTTGAACTTTTTACAGGTTGTGTTTGGAAAAAAGGAGTTAATTGATTTGAAAATATTAAAAATAATTACTAAATTGGTAGTATCTATTTACAACTAATTAACTTTATAAAGTTATACTTTAGTCTTTTTTTGAACATCAATCTTATTTGGCTTTATATTTGAAGAAGTGATTCTTCGTATTCACATTTAAGGTTGATATATGATCTGCTACTATCACTACTTTTTTTTTTTATTTCTTTGCCTATAGGACATAAGGGAGAGAGATATATGCATGGTTGATTACGGGACTTGTCCTTTGGAGAGGAATAAAGACACATGAATTCATATATTGTCAGTACTTTATTTTTGGATATTTTAGTAAACTATTACGTTAATAATAGAATAATATATACTTATATTTATATTTTTTCCGTGTCTTGTGCCCTTATTTTTTCATAAATACAGTGTCCCGTATCCATATCAGAATCCGTGTCTGAATCTGTGTTCGTGTCCGTGCTTCTTAGGTATATAGCCATGGACACTTTAAGCTCATATAGTCATGGACACTTTAAGCTCTTAAATGCACTTCCAGCAAAAATTTCAACTAATTGTTATATATTTGGTAGCCAACCCTTCCCAGGTTGAATGCATTTTCCTATAATAAATTGTTTAATGCTAGATTCATTTGTAGGCTAGTAAATTGGAAGAATTACTCCTTAGCTCGTGTCTAGTTGGCCTATACTTTTTTACAGCTAGGCCATTTCTTGTTCATGGTTTCCTTCTTAAGAATGTGCAATGGTTGCATGGGTTTGTCAAGAAATTTCGGGCAATTCACATGGGCACTCCAACACCCGAATTATGTGAATATCTTTATTGTCCTAATTTCCATTTCCATCCTCTCCCATCTGACAGAAATATCTGGTAGATGCTCGACGACGAAGAAGTTCTATCATATCTATTTGGGATGGGATTTAAAAGCTCCTCACTGCTGGTTTTGGCAAGACTATTTTCAGCACACGAGCCTCCTGGAATATCTCTCATTGATTTTTTTCAACACACTTATTATATAGTAACTTTCTTATTTCTCTCGTGAAGTTCTCTGTTGTGGCAGACATCTATGGATGTTGGTATACGCCCGAAAATTGTAGAGATTCTTTCACTGGAAATTTACTTTAAAAATTACACCAATAAAAAGAAAATTACAAAAGAACATCGAGATTACAAGAATAGGAAAACGACTGATTTAAAATTTTTCCTTTTAATTTCTGTGGGTTCTGCCAACGGTAGAGCCTTACTTCTGCACTCCATTGATGATCCAAGTGTTGCGTCGAATGATTTCTCTGGCGCCAAACTCTGGCCGGAGGAGAAGGGGAGGGAACCCCGTTCTCGGAATTTTTCTGTCTCCCTGTTTCTCTTCGTTTGGGACTCTCCTTCCTGAGCATATTTCCGCTCTGGAAACTCTGCCCTTCTTTTAACTCCACAACAGTCTATCCACGTTGTGGACAAAATTTTCGTGAAACTGAATCGTCCACGATTGGAAAACACTTCCACAAATAACACCGCGCACCATCCACGGCACCCGTTGGTGCAAACCCGCGAGTGGCACCCCACAAGTGTCTCCTGCGAGTGTATCCCGCGGGTTCAACCTGCGGTAACACACTTTTTTTCTTCTCTTTTTTTGTGTCTACATAACCCCTCCAAAGTTTTCGAAACTTCGTCATTAATTTGTAACGAATTTCGAAACACTTTGAACTTTTTTTATTTTGGCTCTGTAGTTTTCATTGTGTGGTGCGATTTTTTATGGTGTACTGTGAACCATCTTCTGCAATCGCTCTCTTCCGATCGTTTTGTTGTTGGAGGTGTACTTTGAACCTCTTCGATATATCAGATTTTTTTAGCGAATTTTTCTTGATACTGGCTATAATATTTGTGTGGTCCAGCCAAACTTCTGTTTGTAGTTTTACTCTAGAAAGTTTGTTGTCTGCAGTCAGAAATATTTTTGATATCTATCCAAAGGCTAAAAGCATGACAGACAACCTGTGATGAATTTGATAGATAGAGGTAATTGTTAACATGTCTTATGGAAAATGAGCTGAGATATAATGCTAATGTGTTCATTAGATGACAAGCAGATGTATGATATTAACTTGCTTTTTAGAGGATAAGCAGAGATACGATGTTAATGTACTTTTTAGAGGACAAACAGAGATATGATGTTAAAGTACTTATAAGAGGATAAGCAGATGTATGATGCTAACGTACTCATAAGATCATAACCGTTCAGTGATATCTAGTATGACGGATTAGGATAAAACAGAGGTATCATTAAACATATCTTATGGTTCATTCTATTTAGAGGTTCAGGATTTGATAGTAATAAGCTAATTAAACATAGGTAGGATTTAAGTTGATTAATCTACTCGTTCCGTGACATCTAGTATAATAGGATTTGAGTGAGGATGGAGGTATCATTAAACATGCCTCAATACTCGACCTATTCAGAGGATCTGGTCATGATAGGAATGAGCTGACTAAACAGAGGTGACAGTTAACGTATTTAGTTTTGGAATTTCACTATGAGAGATAACTGTTAATTTGATAGGGAGATGATTTTCATCAGAGGTAATTTTTAACTTGATTTAGTGCCTATGCACCACAAGTAGGACTTGATGAATCTAGCAAATATCAATTTTGGGAGGATTTAGATGAGATAGTATAAGAAATACCCGTTAGGAAAAAACTATTTATTGGTAGTGATCTCAATGGACATGTAGGAACTAGTCGTAATGGGTTTGATAGTGTACATGGAGGATTTAGTTTTGGAGAAAGAAATAAAGCAGATAATTCAATTATAGATTTTGCTTTGTCTTATGATTTGATTTTAGTGAATACTTGGTTTAAAAAGAGAGTTTCTCACTTGATTATTTTTAAAAGTGGATCAAATGCAAGCCAAATAGATGTCTTTTTAATTAGGAAGATAGATAGAACTAGTTGTACTGATTATAAGGTATGGCTAGATGAGAGCGTAGTTACCCAACATAGATTTTCAGTTTTAGATATTTAAATTAGAAAGACTTAGAAAGATTAAGTATAAGTTAAATCCTAAAATTAAGTGGTGGCGATTAGAAGGTAATCAAAAAGTTTTTGTAGATAGAGTAGTACAAGAAGCAGATTGGAGGGATTATGATGATCCTAATGTAACAATGAAGAGCTAAAAAATGCTATTAAAATCAAGCGAGACCTTTATAGAGATTTGAAGAAGAATAATAGTAATGATGGAATAAGTTTTGAGAAGTATAAACTAGCGAAAGAGGCTAAGAAACCTGTTCGGGATGTAAAAACTAAATTATATAAACAAGTGTACGAGAAGTTGGACAATAAAGAGACAGAAAACGATATATATAGAATTACTCGAATAAAAAAGAGAAAGTCTAGAGACTTATGTACTGTAAAGTGTATTAAAGATGAGGATCAAACGGTTTTAGTTCGAGACGAAGAGATTAAAGAAAGATGGAAAAATTATTTTGATAGATTATATAATGGTAGTTTTACTCAAGATTTGGGAGATCTTACTATTCAATATGAGGATATGAATCGTAGTTTTATTCCCAGAATAAAAAAGTCTGAAGTAGAAGAGGCTTTGAAGAGGATGAAATTAAGAAAATCTGTTGGTCCAGATGAGATTCCTATAGAGGCATGAAGATACTTAGGAGGGATTAGTGTGAGGTGGCTGACAGATTTTTTAACAAGATTTGGCAAAACAAGAAAATGCCAAATGAATGGAGAAAGAGTACCATAGTACCTTTGTATAAGAATAATGGTGATATTCAGAGTTGTTCTAACTATCGGGGAATAAAACTCATGTGTCACCCTATGAAGCTTTGGGAAAGGGTAATTGAATATATATTGCGACAAACTGTTAAAATATCGGAGAACCAGTTTGGATTTATGCCGGGGCGATTGACGACATAAGCTATTCATTTACTTCGTCAAGTTATAGAGCGATTCCGAGAGAGAAATAGAGAGTTGCATATGGTATTCATTGACTTAGAGAAATCCTATGATAAGATACTACGAGAGATACTTTGGTAGATATTAATAAAGAAAAGAGTTCCCGTCAAGTATGTCGATATAATTAAGGACATGTATGATGGAGTAGTGGCCAATGTCAGAACATGTGGTGGTTTAACAAGTGATTTTTCTATCACAATTGCATTACATCAAGGATCTGTATTGAGCCCATTCTTATTTGCTATAGTGATCGATGAGCTTGCTAGAGCTATTCGGGGTGAGATACTTTGGTGTATGCTATTTGCTGATGATATTGTCTTAGTTGATGAGACAAGAGCAGGGGTAAATGCTAAGTTAGAGTTATGGAGGCACACATTAGAATCTAGTGGTTTTAGATTGAGTAGATCTAAAACAGAGTATATGGAGTGTAAATTTAGTAAACAACAGACCATAAACTGTAATGATGTAAAACTGGATGGACAAGAGATACAAATGAGCAATTAGTTTAGGTATTTGGGTCCTATTATTCAGAATGATGGAGAGATCGATAATGATGTTAACTATAGAATACAAGCTGGCTGGTTGAAACGGAGGAGGGTAACAGGAGTTTTATGCGATCGTAACATTCCGTTAAGATTGAAGGGAAAATTTTTTAGGACTGCTCTTAGGCCAGTTTTATTATATGGCATGGAATATTGGGTTATAAAGAAACGTCATTCACAGAAGATAAGTGTAGCAGAGATGAGCATGATCCGCTGCATATGCGACAATACTAGGAGAGATAAAGTGAGAAATGAAGATATTCGTGCTAAGATTGGTATAGCTCCCATCGATGAGAAGATGCGAGAAAATCGCCTGCGATGGTTTGGTCATGTGCTACGTAGGTTTATAAATGCACCAGTTCGATGAGGGGAGTTTATCAATGTAAGACAAGTTAAAAGAACGAGGGAAAGACCGAAGAAAATATGAATGGAGGTGATACGAAAATATATGGATTTTAAAGGTTTAAATGAGGAGATATTACTTGATAGAAATGAATGGAGAAGGACTATCAAAGTGATCGATCCGGCGTAATTCTTTTTTTTGGGTTCATGTAGCCTACCCCAAATACTTAGGATAAAAGGCTTAGTTGTTGTAATTTTTAACTTGATGATGTCAAAATAAGTTCATCAGAGATTGTAATGTTGGACTTGATAATATGTGAGTTTTCTTTTCTGTCAGAGGTGAAATCTTAACGTGACAGAAGATTTGATTGGATTTAATTTCATGGAGAAAATTGATTTGATTTTGTATTCTGGTGTCAGAGGTATGATTTTAACATGACAAATATTTTAGAAAGTCATTTGCTCTGTTGGAGAAAAATGACGAGAAAAGTCTAGCTGTCAGATGTGAAATCTTAATGTGACAAGAGATTTGATTGGACTTGATCTCATAGAGAAAATTGATGTGATTCTGTATTCTGATGTCAGAGGTATGATTTTAACGTGACAAATATTTTGGAAAATCACTGGTTCTGCTAGAGAAAAGTGATGAGAAAGGTCTTACTGTCAGAGGTGAAATCTTAACGTGACAGGAGGTTTAATCTTATTAGGATTTTTAGCAAATCCTCAACTATTAACGGATTTGGTTAGTTTTTATCAATCGCCGTTTGCATTGGGCTAACCATATTATTTCTCTCAGCATGATGAGGTTGACGAGGATTCCGTTTGGGTTTATATGCCAAATTTTTTCTCTTCCCATTGCTTTTGCAGGTTTAGGCGATGATGTTTCCTTATAATCGAATAAGGATATGGTTGTAACAGAGTTGTATGGGATTTTTAGCAAATTTCCAGTTATCAACGGATTTGATTTGTTTTTACCAACTACCGTTTGAGTTGGACTAGCCATGCTATTCCTCTTAGCATGGTAAGTTATCTAGAATTTTGTTTGGGCTTAAATGCCAAACTTTTTCCTCTTCCCTGTACTTTAGCAGCTTTGGACAGTTTATGCTTTTAATCCCAGCATGATGGGTTAGTGAGAAACTTGTTCTTTTCCCGTTATCTTAATGGTGTTGGGCAATTTATGCTTTTACCCTCAACATGATAGGGGTAGTAAGGATTTCGTTCTCATTTTGTACCCCCAGTCGAGGCATGGGGCTACATCCTGGCGGCAAGCCAATATTTCTTCATTTGTTATGTTGAAGAAGTCGAATAACTTCATTTCCTTCAGAATAATATTTCTTCAGGAATTTTCCATTAATTGACATCATCATCCGGTCACCATGTTGATTGATCAACTGGTATGCTCCATTTGATTAGACTGTCTCTATTACAAATGGGTCCTCTCATTTTGGCTGGAATTTGCCTTTAGTTTTATGTGTCAGGATCATTGGTCGTCTGACTGCTAAAACCAAGTCGCCAACTTTGAAAGTCCGTTCCTTCACTTTCTTGTTGAAGACTCGGGATATTCGCGCTTGATAGAGTCTATTTGTTGTTGAGCTTTTAAGCGCTTCTCATCCAATACTTCTAATTCCCGAAGTTGTTGGTTATGATTTTCTTCGGTGGTCATTCTTGTAGCTAATGCTATCCGAAGAGAAGAAATTTGAATTTCCAGAGGTAACACGACCTCAACCATACACCAAAAAGAATGGTGTGGTTTTTGTCGGTGTTCTTACTGTTGTGCGATAAGCCCATAGACAAGCTCCCAATTTCTCATCCCATTTACGTTGACTCGTAGTGACAAATTTCTACAAAAGCTTCACAATGGTTTTGTTGAACACTTTCTTGGTCATTTGCTGCCGGATTATATGGAGATAAAAACACATTCTGTATTATGAACTTGTCACAGAATTTGGTATAGGTCTTGCTAGTGAATTGAGGACCATTGTCACTGATAATTTGCCTAGGAACACCAAAGCGATAGATGACGAGGTGTTTGATAAAGTTGACTATATTATTCGTTTTCACTTCTCTCAAAGGGATAGTTTCTGCTCATTTTGAGAAGTAATCGGTTATAGCTAGTATGAACCGATGTCCACGAGAAAATGGAGTGATGGGACCAATAATATCCATTTCCCATGTCTCGAATAGCCACGTAATCGTGGTTGGATGTAGGTGCTCTGCAGCTTGATTTATGTAGTTTGCATGCACCTGACAGGCACGACACTTCTTTTCATATGCGATGGCGTCTGACATCATTGTTGGCCAATAGAAGCCAATTTTTTATCCGGTCTCCTAATTTAGGTCCTGGCTGGTGAGTACCGCAGGCTCCATTATGCGCTTATTTGAGCACTTCTTGTCTTCGGGATACATCTAAATTTGATTGTATTCAGATCATCCATCCATGAAAGACATCCTTTTGAATCTGTAGGTATTGTCGATCATGACATCAATTATTGGAAGCAAAAATTCATCTTTGGAGTAAGCTGCATTTAGATCTCGAATGTTAATGCAAATTCGGATCTTCCCATTTTTCTTGGGAACATAAACAGTATTTGCTATCCATTTAGGGTACTGTTTTTTTATGAAGCTTGATTGTATAAGCTTCTTAATTTCATCCTTGGTCGACTCCATTAGCTATGGAGGGAGTCTTCTTTGATGCTGCTTTACTGGTTTTGTATCTGACTTAATATTTAGCCGATGCAAAGCAACTTGAGGATCTTATGGGTTTGGGATTGGTTTCATTACCCATGTGTACTTGAACCACCTTGTCTTTGATAGGCGGTTCGTGCTGTTCAAAGCGCATGCTCCATTTGGCATAAAGACGTTTGACTTATGCTTCATCTTGAGGAAGAGTTAGCTCACGTCTGGAGCCAGGCTGAAAGGCATAATTTTTTAAACCAGCTCGTTAGAAAGTACCCCCAGACTAATATTTAAGTCCTCGTCAGAGTTTTCTGTGTTTTGGTAGATCCCATAATTTATAACTGGAGTATCAGGTGTCGTAACATATCGCAACTCCCTGTCGGTTTTGTGATGGTAATCTAATTCTTTCATTTCAAACACGAAGGAGCGAAGCAGGTTTCAACACTATTTGCTACGTGCAGTACTCTCCAGGCGCGGGGGTGCACGACACGGGCATGTGCACAGCGCTTTGCAGGCACGCTCCATGGGCGCACACAACGCTTTTGCAGGTGCGAGCACAGACACGCATACAACGCTTCATGGGCGCGGGCTTTGTCGCGTGCCCAAATTTATACTTGACATTTAGATGAAGTCATACCTCATTTTCTCTATCATTCGGAATGATTTTGGTCCGTAATGATAAAATTTAGGCGCTTCTTGATCTTCATATTCAGTATCATCGAATAAGGTTGTATATGGTCGAACCCTTCCAAAGAGAATGAGTTTTATTTGATCGACCCATTGAGCAGGGATTTTGATATGTTAGTTAATATAACCAGCAGTGATAGATAACTGCGACCAATATCAATAAGTCCGCATGATGTTCTTATGATGCAGGACGTGAATGGCCATCGATTTTATAGCTGTTTGGTAAGTCTTTATCTCTCTTGAGTTGGTTAAGGCTGAGCTTTGAATGATTTAAGTCAAGCTATTTGACTCTCAATTTGATGAGTTCGAGGCGACGGGACTAGAGAATTATGCTCCCACTCAGGTAATCGAAACATCAAGAGTTTCATTGTGGATTCCGTTCGTATTTTCACAATAGTTTTAAAAAGAATGTGAGCATCATTCCTGTGATACAGACACGATAGTCGTGAGCCTCACATAAAACTTGAGCTTTTCAGTGGACTCAAACTTGAGGTTATCGTCACATAACTTTGATTTAGAGAGTTTCGGAGAGGAAGCCTCTTTCATGTTTCTTATGGACACATGACCTTGAATATAAGACTTGTGCTTTTAGCCTTGGTTGCAATATGGATGCAACCCCGAAGATGTGTCCATGTGATGATTTGAACACATGAATACCAACCTCAGTCTCCTGTGGAGTGAGACATGCGAGTGTCATGACAACCTCGAATGTCATCTGAAACATGCGAGTGTTGTGACAAGCCTTGCACGAAAGCTGAAATATGCGAGTGTCATTTTAAACTCTATATTGAGGCTGAAGAGCTCTTTTGTAAACTTGGATCGCTTGAGTTGCACATCGTCATTTTCTGGATGGATGGCAAGATGCGCATTTTGCTCGGTTGAGTAAGAATATCTTCAACCGCAAAACTAGAAAGTCTAACTAGTTTTTAGCTTAGTTGAACTTACGAGAGATCCTGTTAAGATTGATGTTTATCTCGGAATAAATCTCTATCGGCTTGGTCAATTATCATGGTGCAAGTCTCACAATGACATGAGGAAATGGAGAAGCCTTGAGAAATTCGTAGATCTCATTCATCACCCCCAATTGAATCAATTCTTAATGTAGAGGAAAGAATCAACTTTTTTGGTGATTTGTTGAGCCGGTATTAGGCTGAAGTGTTCAGATACTGGGAGAAAGGTTGTCCATTTTTATTTTTGAACCAACCAGAAATTGTTGCAGTTCGCCATATTGGCTGTTGCTCGGATTATGGATATAGCCTCATATGGCGGAACCGAATCTAGTGTTGCTTTGAAGTATTTTTGTTTACTTTCTTTATACATGGGAGCTTCTTTAGAATTGCATTCTGAAGAAGAGTCTAACCAAGACTGAAATTTTGATCTGTATGTTGGCTTTGTAACAAATATGAGTAATCTTTAAATACAGATACGCCTTATCCCTTAGGTGAGCTGTGCGAAAGTAAGAGCCTTCCTGAAACACTGGTCCTACACTCTTGGGTGGGTCGTGTAAAATTCCTCGAATTGCAAGATATAAGAATCATGTAATGAAGTTGAGCCTTATGCCTGCTTTGATTCACAGGGGGCTTAACTCCTCATCTGATTTGATCAAGATTAGGCTTGAGCCTTATGCATGATCAGATTCACACCAGGCTGAGTCTCACATCTAATTGTTTGAGCTCCATAACTAATGTGGGTTTCACAATTTATAAGTGTTCTTTGACGATCTCGAGTCCGCTATTGGGTTCAGCTTAAGTTTGAGCTTGATCCAATTTCTGTTGTATGAACAGTAAATGTATCATCATGCACCATGAGTTTTGAATTCTTATCTGAGAAAATTTGATTGGATTTATCTTCAATTGGTATGTATTCTGGACACATTTTCTGATATCGAAGATGACAGTTCTATGATAAAACATCTTTCTCTTCTTCGAATGCATTTGAATTTGTGTATAATATTTGAGTTTGATGTTTTGACCATTTTTTTTAGAATTCTCTTGAGTGTTGGATAAATATAACTAATTCAACCTAGTTAAATATTCCCCTTCGATGAGTTACACGGGGTAGCTCGCCGGGGGTCCAGGGGGGCGGCGCGGCTCCCAACCCAAAAATTTTTTAGAGGATTGGCTATAAATTTCTTTATAAATTTCTTCAAAAACTTGACTGTATAAAGCTTCGAAACATTCATCCCGCGCGCACCCATTAGGGCAGCATCTCGGCTCAAAACAAGAGAGATATGTGCACGGGAAAAATTAGTATGTGGACAGATCCGCGTGCGTGCGCATGGAGAGATCTTTTTTTTTTGTTCGGCATCCCGTAGGTGCACCTGGCAGGGTTGCAACCGCGGATGCACCCGTGCGCGGGGTTGCAACTGCGGATGCACCCGTGGGAGTGCTCCCACGGGGTTGCATCTCGCGGGTGCAACCCACGGGTGCAGCCTTCCGGTTGCAACCCTGCGGGTGGCACCTCGCACACCGCACGGTTATCTTTTTTTTTATTTTTTATTTTTACGCACACCTGCGGGCGTGCACTGTGCCTTCTCTGCGAGCGAGCAGAGGGGCATGGGTTCTCTGTACGGAGTGTTTCCGACTGTAATTTGTCAGTTAACGCCTCTTTTGTAATGTTGAGGCATTCTAGTTGGACCTTGTGCCTTCTCGGCAATAGGGAATGACGTCGTATCTTTATTTAGAGACAATAACGCCTTCTTTTTTGACAGACGATGACGTTTTGTATTTTGTTATGGGCGATGACGCCTCATATATATATATATATATATATATATATATATATATATATATATATATATATATATATATATATATATATATATATATATTACCGGCAATGATGCCTTGTCAGTCTTAGTGGGCGATGATGCCTCATTTGTTTTGTAGGGCGATGATGCCTTATCAATTTTGGTGGGCGGTGACGCCTCACCTTTTTTTTTCCGGCCGTCATCCGGTGATGACGCTTAGGTTCAAGTCAGAGGAACTTGATGATTGGATTGCGCTGTCGAGACTCCCACTATGGTCGCCAATTCTTGTACACCGAAAATTGTAGAGATTCTTTTATTGGAAATTTACTTTAAAATTTACACCAATAAAAAGAAAATTACAAAAGAATATCGATATTACAAGAATAGAAAAATCACTGATTTCAAATTTCCTCTTTTAATTTTTGTGGGTTCTGGCAGCGGTGGAGCCTTATTTCTGCACTGCATTGACGATCCGAGCGTCGTGTCGATTGATTTCTCTGGCGCTAAACTTTGGCCGGAGGAGAAGGGGAGGGAACTCCGCTCTCGAGGTCTCCCAATCTCTTCGTTTGGGACTCCTCTCTGAGAATTTTTTCACTTTGGAAACTCTATCCTCCTTTTAACTCCACGACAGTCTATCCACATCGTGGGCCAAATCTTCGTGAAACTGAATCACCCACGATTGGAAAACACCCCCATAAATAACACCGCACACCATCCACGACACTCGCGGGTGTACCCCACGCTTGTCACCCGTAGGTGGCACCTTGTGGGTGTCTCCCGCAGGTGGCGACCGCGGGTGCAACCCACAGGTTCAACCTACAGTGGCACACTGTTTTTTTTTTTTTTTTTTTTTTTTTTTTTCCTTCTCTTTTTTTTTTTGTGTCCTCAGTTGGCCACAGCTTAGGCTCTTCCCATGAAAGCTAAGTGAAGAAATAGTTTTTTATTTTTCTTTTTTTTTTTTTTTTAGAATTTAAAGCATCACTTGCATGAGCTCATTATTATTTTTTCCCCTCCACTAAATACTACACCTTGAGGATTGTAGCTTATATTTGGTTATAGAACGTGAGCTGTACAATTTGCAGGATTTTCACGTGAAAATTCCATTAAATCCTTGAACATGGAAATTGTCAGTTGAGCAGCATGATTTGAGATTAATATGCAGCATGCTTAAATATTTGCTTTATGTAGATGTTGCCGCATTATCATACTTGATATAGAAATATCATGAGTATATGTCCTGCTATGACGGATATGAATCCTTATATGCTTATACATTTTGTAACTTACACTTCAACAGCCAGCAATGCTTCTCAGAGTCATCAACTCGTAGACCAGCTGATTTATTATCATCGTTTACGACGATCAGAAGTGTCATGAATATTTTATATGATGGCTTAGCAGAAGTTTTCCTTACCCTGCTCAAAAATGTAGAGACACGGGAAAAAGTTCTACAATATCTTGCAACTACAATTATGAAAAACACAAGGCGGTCTGCCATGCAGGTATCTTCTAAATATAATACTACGGAGGGCATGCTATAATTTGTGCTCAAAGTTTAACTTGTTCTCATTTCTGTTCTAATTTTCTGTAGGTCAATGCTATGTTAACTTCAAGCTCCGGCATGTTTGTCAATCTTAGTGCAGTAATGCTTCGGCTGTGTGAACCCTTTCTGGATGCAAATGCATCGAAAAGAGATAAATTTGATCCAGATTATGTACTTTACAGCAATGTCTTCGATCTTAAGTACGTGTCTTTGATCAAGTTTCTCTATCCCTTTGTTGCCTCAATTACTTGCATTGATATCTAGTTTGTGATTAAATATTCCATCAGAGAATTGACTGCTACACATGCATCATCTGAAGAGTTAGAAGCATGGTTAAAAACAAGAAGTTCTGGAAAGATTGGTGGCGATAATGACAAAATTGTTGGAGAAAACCATGCATTGCAACCCATTGAAGGCACAACCTCCACAAATAACAGTGGGATCCGTACCATTTCTATGGCTAAACCAATGATACGCTGCACAAGAAAGGATAAATATTCATTTATTTGTGAATGTTTCTTTATGACTGCTAGAGTACTTAACTTGGGACTGATGAAAGCACTGTCAGACTTCAAACAAATAGCCCAAGTACGTTCTGTAGTTCTGGATTTTTTCTTTACCCATTCTATTTTTGCTTTGGTCTATGCTTTTTGTTCTTTCATTTCAAGTGATTTGTCTTTGTTCTTAGCACCTTACCTTTGATCATTGTGTCTATCATTCCCAGTTCTGGGAACATTTAAATATGGATGGCTAGCGGTCAAATTCTTTTGAAAAGCATAGTCGCAAACTATTTTTTCCCCCTGCATCTACATGTGAATAATATGACATTTTTTTTGCTAGTTTAAATCCATCTATTTTGAATGAACTACTATAATTTAATAAAGATTTTCTTAGATATGACTAGTGCCTTCTTAGTTGATCTTTGTAACTAACAATTTTTCTCTTCCAATTAAAATAAACTATAGCAATTGGCAAGGTACGAGGAAGATCTGTCCACCTGCAAAACGATGAGAGAACAAGGAGCTTCTCCACAACTTGAGGAGGATATTAAGCGCCTGGAGAAAATAGTTGAGATGTTGACACAGCAGAAACTTTGTTATGAAGCCCAGATTCTAAGGGTATGTTCAATTGGAACTGTTGTCCTTTTTAATCCTTTGTTTAAATATTCCATGATTCCATCACTTTAACACATATTCCTGTGTTTTGAACTTTATGGATTTCCCTTCAAGGAATCATCATCCCCTGTTCTCTTTGGTTCCTTCTTTTAGTTAAAAATACATGCATGTTTTGCATATATTGAGCAACAAATTCATATTCTCATCACTTATGCTAAGATAGTGCCTGAGCAAAAAGAAGACCCCACTATTCTTGATGGCACAAGTAATGAAATATCCCATGGTTCTGCAGTTACTTATTTGGTTAATCAGTCATTCTGCAACTTAAGTTGGGTTTAAGTTTCTAGAGAATATACAAGATTACTTTGCATTCTCTTTTATTGTTATCACTTGCAATGATGTGAGATAATCTAATTAAATCACTGTATTTGATTTAATCTCCTTGCTGACATTTGTTGTTAGTTTTAAACTTTTATTAATGGAGAGCCATTTTTTGTGTGATGTATCATCCAGGAGTTTCTTACTAAAACCTGATTCAGGCTGCTCTTAAGTGCCCTTAGTTTTTTTTATTTTTTTTATTTAAGGATTAGATTTTATGTTTATCAGAGTTGACTGTGTTCCTAAAGTTTTTCATGAAGCTTTATTTGAACCAAAAGCAACAAACTTATGATGATTGGCAGGAAGTAAGGGAGTGAGTGGTCGATGCTGTAAACAAGTACTTTTCTGAATCTTCAACTTTGACTAACCCTAAATCTTCAATTTGACTACCAAAATATTTTCTCACACACAAGCGCACACACTAACCTACCCCATCCATATGCCAACAAAGTGTTTGTGTATGGAAGAAGCAAGAACATTAAATTGGCACATTTCCCTGGTGTGGTTGAAAAAACACCATCAAGCTGAGATATTTCTCTCTGTCTATGATATGTAGGAGTGTAGAACACTTCTCTAGATCAAAAATTGCCGTGTCAGACCCACCTGGCACCACCGGAGTCCATCCATATCCAACACTTACAAATATGTACACTGGTATTTGCCTTGAAAATGTGTACCCGATGTATTATGCATGCCCTGTGTTGATGTTTTATTAGTCTATTTAGGCTTATTAGGTTTAGATTTGTTTTAGGTGCTAATCAATTGTATCTCATTATAATTGGGACTTCCATTTCAATAATTGACTATTTTCATAACATGGTGTTAAGAGTTTTGTTATGAAATAAATCTCAGACTGTTATGAAATAAATCTCAGACTCAATACAATCTTAAACCTCTGATCCGAAACCATAATCCCCTCTCTCACGCCACCTTCCCTCCTTCCTCCTCTGTCGCAGGCCATTGCCATCGCAACCCCTGGCAGCAGCAGCCGCCACAGCAGCCACAGCAGCTGCCACAACAACTGCAGGCAATAACAGTTTCTGCCATGGCAGTTGATGACAGCAACAGTAGTTACCATGGCAATAGCTTGCAGTAGAAGTAGTATGTCGAATAAAGATAGAATGATCATAGTGATAGCGTTGAAAGTCAATGTCAACAATTATAGTAGAAAACTTTTCAAACTAGACTCGATGACTCTACTTAAGTCCATAAATCGCTTTCTTGAGTTTGCAAAGTCAAAGACTTTGTTCTCTCTTGAGCAACATATTTTGGAGGTTGCTCCATATACATCTTCTCATGCGGATTACCATATAAGAAAGCATCTTCAACATTCAATTGGAATATTGGCCAATCGAGATTCACGATAAGATAAGAGGATACGAATGAAGTTGTGACAAGCTACATTAGAGACAATTTCAAAGTAAACCATAGGTTTCGAAAAAACAAGGTGTGCTTTATATCGTTCCATTGATCTATTTGGCTTGTATTTGACAGCTTATATCCAGCGACAACCAACAATACAAGCTCTTAGCGGAGCAGTAATCAAATTTCAGGTTTTACAAGAGATGAGGGACTGCATCTTGATGTCTATGGTCTTCTGCTAGGTAGAGACTAACGTAACTTCCTGAAACGATGGGTATAGAAACGGAAGACAAAGAAAGGGCAAAATAGCGAAATAAGGGGGTAACCATATCATATGAAATAATTCTAGAAGTAAGATGAGCAATAGTAGAATGTTTACTCTTTTGGAGAGTAATGAGAATATCAAAAGCAGGAGAAGATGAAGGTTGTGAATATGGACCTATAGTTGGAATTCTGCAACAATTGATATTGAGCTTGGTGGAGGCACTTTCGAACGGCAAAAAAATACCAACAGTGATTGCAATGAAGACACCTATCAACCACTGGACGTGGCACTTACACTTTCTCAACCTCTGTAAGAGACATGCAAATGTAGAAGAAGAGAAGGAAACAATTGATCTAACGATGCAGAAGAGGTAAAATACAAGACAAACAAAAAAGAGTAACGTCGGTAAAGACAAAATACTTTCTGGACATGAAATCATAACACTTATATCCTTTTTAGTTCTAGAGTAGCCAATAGATAGGCATTTATTTGCTCAGAGAGATAACTTGTCTAAATCAGGAGTTAAATCTTAAACAAAGTATGTACACCCAAATACTCGCACAGTAGAGGAATCATGATAAAGGCAAGAAATTTTTTTTACCATAAGACAAAAGTCGATATTCTATTAATCAAGTGATATGCACACAGAAAATTAGGCCACATATATCTTGGAACATGCATATGAATAATTAATGTAGAATATATATATGTTTCCTTTTAACAAAACCATTTGTTGGGATATGTAAGAATGAAATGTTTGATGATTAATTCCATTATTAGCACAAAATAGGAAAATATCCCCTTTTATATACTCCATAGTATTATCAGTACAAATAGATGTAGAAAATTGATTCTTCATTATTTCTTTATAGAATAATTTAATAGTACGAGGAGCATTAGACCTCTATTTTAGCAAATTCAGCCACATCATGCGAGAGCAATCATCCATAAAATATAAAAAAAAAAAATCTAAAATCCTTAAAGGAGGATAAACGAGAGGGACACCAAATATTATAATGAGCTAACTCAAAAGAACATTACTACATTTACAAGGCATGATGATGCTTGCCGAGCTTACAAGACTTACATTCAGATGTAGATATACTAGATGCAACAGGTAAAACAAGATGAAGACTATGGATAAAAGGATGTTCAATGTGTTGATGTCATTGTAAAGGAGAATAAAAAAGACTAGTTATAAACCTTTTAAGTGAAATCACATTATCCAAATAGTACATCTCTCCTTGCTCGTGAACCGTACCAATTCTCATCCCAATATGGAAGTCTTGAAAAACCATAGTGGGTAAGAAAGAATGTTGTAGAATAGTTATTATGTTTGGTAATTTGGCTAATAGATAGCAAACTGATAGAAAACTTAGAAATAAATAGAATATAGCATTAATTGCACTCAGATCTCCTGTAGTATGTGGTACTATAGCTTATTACATTTTAAGTTTGAAACTCTCATTTAGACCCCCTCTACTATTTGTAGAGTTAGTCAATAGTGAGAAATTCTCACCCTATTTTAAACTAATCTATACTCTTTTTTTAATCCCAAGTTTACCCGCTTCTTCCTCCTTAAGGATCTAACCCAAGGCAAGCCCTTCCTTGCAGTTCTGCGTAGATATTTTCTCCCTCCCTCTCTCTCTCTCTCTCCCCCCCTCCCCCTCATAAATTTTGTCTCACTTTTCTTTTTTCCTTTCTCCCATACTCCCCCTTTCTTTTTCCCATACTCCTTTTATTCTTCTCTCTTTTTTTTCCCCAAGATTTGCAGTAGCATTTAGTTATTATTTTCATCCCATTGAGAAAGAAATAAGCTCAGATTAGATATTGTTTTTGTTCATTTTGAGGTGCTTATGCTTGATGATAAATTTTGTTTCAACCGAGAATTGAAGTGAAATTTTGTTTGTTAATGTCAAAGTTCGAACCTTGTATTGGGATGGAGTTTGAGTACACACACAATCTTCATTCAACATGCAAAGCAATACACTAAAAACTAACTTCCATATTGATACAACCCACACAATCTTCATTAAACATGCAAAGAAACACACTAAAAGCTCCTTCCATATTGTTAATGGTGGTGGTTGTGATGGTGATGGTTTTGCAAGGAATGGTCGGGATTGACGGGTTGAACATGGGGGGAGACACCTAGGGTGGCCCGGAAATTGATGTTGTCTACTTTGAGATCGACATGGTCTTCGATCAACCAACTCCCACCATTAGCATTTCCATCCATCATCTTGGTGTAAAAAATCAATACTCCTGTGAAATATGCTAATAAAGAGTTTCTTGAGAACTAGCATACAATCTCTCTAGACCATTATAGACCATTATAATTCCGGCTCACAACCAAATTAAAAGCATCTTTCAACAATTTATGAACTAAAATATAAACCAATTAACTACCCATTAATCCAGACTAGCTCAAGAAAAGGTTTTTTTAGTGACCCATCAATCCAAGCTAGCTAAAAAATAATTGGAAATAGTAGCATTGGCAGAATTCATCAAAATGGATGCAATTCAACAAAAATAAAGAAACCATTGAGGAAAACAAATCCTAACTTTACAATGATCAATGGATTCTAGCAGAAATTAAAAGATACCCATCAATCGAAACAAGCTTAAAAACAATTGGTACGCCCAAAAATGCCGAATTCAATTGAAATGAGAGAGACCCAAATATAAAAACTCAAGAAATGGGGATGATTTGAAACCGAATGGGGGCAAAACAAACCCTAGTTGGAAAATATTGGGAAAATTCGTTGAATTGAAATCAAAATGTAGAGAGATTTGAGCTTGAAGGGTAATTTGTCCTTTAACCGCATGTGGGCCTCACGTCATCCCTAAAACGGCCACCAAACTCTCTTTGCTCTCCCAGGGGTCCCAAGTGAGAGTATTGAACTTGAAGGTTAACAAGTTATAGTATCTCATACTACATGAAATCTTAGTGTAATTAACCCTAGAATATATTAAGAATTAATAAACTGGTAGTGTGAACTACTGTATTATCAACCACCAAAGAAGAGGAACTATCAGTAATATGAACTGGAGGGTATTTATCTAAAAAATATAGAGATAAATTTATCCTTAATACTTGTTTTATGGAAGGAAGTTTCAGAGTCTATAGTCCGTGGTTGACTCGAAAAGGTGATTTAAGTTTCGTTACCTTACGAGGATTATGAGTAGCAACATGAGTACCAATTAAAGCTGTACTGGAAATATAAATCTATCAAGATCAACCTATGGAATTTGAACCATTAGAGAAGATATTGCAGGAGTAGTTAGAGTAGTACCAGGATTTATAGATATGGAACCAAAATGGGCTCAAGTTATGACAAGCAACTTTTCTATTGACCCTTTTGGTTCTATATCTACACTCCTGCTAGTACTCTAGTTACTTTGGCAATATCTTCTCTAATGGTTTAGATTCGATAGGTTGATCTTAACATACTCTTGCATCTTGTTGGGAAAAGTACAGGAAATTAGAATGGACTCAGGCTATGTCAAGTGACTCTATTACTGGTCCTTCTGATTCTATATGTATAACTCCTACTACTACCCTGGCCACTTAGTAACGTGTTCTCCTGTGGTTCAGATTCTACATTTTGATCTTGATAGACTCCTCTAGTTGGGAGAAGTACAGAAAACCAGAATGGGTTTAGACTATGACAAGTCTTTCTAGTTTTAATCTGCAACTCCTAATACTACTCTGGTTACTCCTACAACTTCTTCCCCAATGGTTAAGATTCCACAGGTTGATCTTGACATATTCCTATGTCTCCGGCTACTTATGTATTCTTGTTAGATAACGAAGGTTACACCTTTTCTAATCGATTCTCGAGCTTCCTCCCATATGAAACTTATTTGGGACAACTTCACTAAATATTTCAGATAAATACCTTCAGTTCATATTGCTGATGGTTACTCTACTCCGGTGGCTGGTGATAGAATAGTTCGCATTACCACTTCATTAACCTTTAATAATATTGTCTTTGTTCCTAAATTTCCTGTTAGTTTATTATCTATTAGCCTAATTACAAAACATAATAACAGTTCTGTAACTTTTTTCTTATTGCATTTTTTAAGATCTCTAAACTGAGATGAGGATTGGTACGGGTCATAAGTAACGAAAGACGTACTATTTGGATAACAGAATTTTGCTTAAAAGGGTTTATTGTTGGTTTTTTTTTATTCTCCTTTACAGTGGTATCAACACTTTGAGCATCTCTCTATTCATAATCCTTCTACATGTTGTATCTAGTATATCCAGGTTTGAAATTTGAATGTCTTGCGAGTTCGGTGAGTATCATTGTGCCTTATATCCTAATAGAGTTAATAAATATAGAATGCCCCTTTTGAGTCAGTTCATTTTGATATTTGGTCGTTTTTTCTCGTTTAAGGGTTTTAGGTATTTTTTTTATCTTTGTGGATAATTTCTCTTGCATGATATGGATTTATGTGTTAAAAGGGAGGTCTGTTATTACTCGTACTATTGAATTATTCTATAAGGAAATAAAAGAAAGAATCAATTTTCTACATATATTGTATTTTGCATATTGATAATGCTATAGAGTAAATAAAAACTGAAGTTTTCCTATTTTGTGCTAATAATTGAGTTATTCATTAATCATCAAACATCTTGTTACAGGTCCCAACAAAATGGTGTTGTCGAATGGAAATATAGACATATTCTAGATGTTGTTCATATATTAATAATTCACATGTACGTTCTAGAGATATTTATGGCTTGATGTTCTGTGTGTATGTCACTTGATAAATAGAATGTCATCTTCCTCCTTGTATGGTAAAAGTTATTTTTCCTGCCTTTATTCTGATTCTTTTATTGCCCTAATATTTGGGTTTACATATTTTGTTCATGATTTGACTCCTGGTTTGGACAATTATCTCCCCGCTCTATGAAGGGTATGTTTGTTAGCTACTCAGGACTAAAACAGGGTACAAATGTTATGATTTTATGTCTTGGAAGTATTTTAACTCTGTTGATGTCACCTTTTTTGTTTACTTCAACATCATTTCCAGAACAATCATTTCCCCCTCTTTCTATGCTTGTGTCTCCTACAGGAGCTGAGATTGTGTTGGTGCCTAGTACAGGGGTTTAGAAGGCGCCTTTAATGAAACCATTATTAGTATTCTCTTAGTCTGAAAGTGGTTCCTCCAAGTTCTTGGGCCTCTGTCTCTTTCTGAAGATCTTCCATATCCACAATCTTTGTTTTCTTCTACCTTCCCCCTTGCTCTCTAAAAGGATAGATACTCTACTATTGTTTATCCTATTTCTATATTTGTTTCCTGTGATAAGTTTACACCATTGATTTGCCAGTTTGCCATTTCCTTGTCATTAGTTTTTATACCTAGGTCATTTCAGGAGGTTGTGCTAGTACTAGCCTAGCAACCGATTTTGAATAAGGAGATGCAAGCACTAGTCTTTCATGGGACCTGAGATTTGGTCAATGCTCCACAGGGTGCATCCCATTGTGAAATACAAATTGGATGGCTCTATGGTGTGATAAAGAACTCATCTTGTTGTAAAAGGTTTCTTCCATATCTATGATGCTCTAAAACTTTCTTTTCTTGTGACTTGTTCAACTCTATGTGCATCTTGTTCTCTCTTACTGTAAATTTGGGATAACATCTAGGATATCTTGCTTGGGGGAAGAGAGTGCCCTGTAAACTTAAGAAAGTGATTTATGGACTTAAGGAAAACCCTCAAGACTGGTTTGTGAAATTCTATGCTGTAGTGATTGGTATTAGTTTTCAGCTTTGTTACTATGATCACTCCTCTTTGTCCAACGAACTACCTTTGGTGTTGTTATTCTTGCGAATGACATTTGATTGACTAGGAGTGATTACATGAGCTTTGACTAAAACAAAGATCTATCAATACTTTGTGACTAAAGATATGGAAAGGTCAAAGATATTTTCTTGGAATTAAGGTTGTAATGTGGACTAGTTCTATCTCAGAGGAAATATATGCTAGACCCTTTGGAAGAGACTGGTTTATTTAGGTGCAAACTTGCTAGTACTCCAATTAGATTTAGTCCTATGGAGTGAAGACGGAGTGAAGGCAATGTAGTGTATGAGAACGTCAAGCAGTATATATGGATGATTAACAAACTTGTTAATCTCCTAGTTAATAGGCTTTAAGACTTTTTTTGTTGTTGGTTTACAAAGTCCCATTCATTGGAAGGTTGCTTTGAGGGTTTTGGCTTAAATCAAGAGCTTTCCTGAAAAGAGGTTGTTCTATAAGAAGTATGGACATGTCCACATCTCTGTTTTTTCATATGTACAATATGCAAGGGACAAAGGTGATTGGAAGTTTACCATTGGATATTTTAAATTTAATGGGGGTAATCTAGTTACATGGAATAGTCAGAAGTAGAATGTAATGTCTTAGTCGAGTGTTGAGATAGAGTATTGTGTTTTTGACACATACTACATGTGAACTACTGTGGCTGAAAAACTTGTGGAAACTTACTGACCTTGGTTTTAAGCTAAAGAGTTCTTTGTTTATGTATTGTGATAATCAGTTTGCTATTTATATCGCTTAAAAGTCCAATATTTTATAATCATACCAAGTATATAGAGTTAATGCCGCAGGATGGAAGGGAAATTAGGGTTTGTGGTGGATAATTAGGAAAAAAATTATGGTTTTGGACGTAAATTGGGATTTAGGAGTTTAGATTTCATATCCATTCGAATCACATGCTCACTTTCTCACGAATCATTCGAGGGAAAGATTTGATAAAAGCAAATCACATGCTTATAATTTTCATTAATCATCTCTATACATAAAATCATAGTTACAATAAATATATATAGCAAAAACAAGATAAAGAAATCTTTTAAAATCCAACTAAATTCCTAATCTAATTTAATCGAATCCAATTAAATCCAACCTTATCTCTGTCAATTCTCCTCCGTTTGGAAACATTTACTGCCGTTGAATGGTGGCAAGAAGAAAGTCAAGCACGTCGTGTGAAGGCGAGCAAACTACTTGATATCTAGTAAACCTTTCCACCTAACTAGATATATGTAAATCAGACAATATCCGGAGCCAAATATCAAATATTTTGCTTTCCCATGGTAGTGGCACTCGTAGAAGAAGAGGAGCTTGCTGAAAATTTGATGCTACGAAGAATGTCGTGCATAAAGCAAAAGCTCGAGGATCAACTGACATATAACACCAAGGTACATGTGGACTCATGACAACTAAACGAATATCAAGAGCTAATGAAATATCCAATTATGAAGGAGCCATAATAAACTCGTGCTGAAAGGATTCATACACCGGAACCTCTATATTCCTAAAAGGGAACCTCGCAGTTTGAACCCTAATTAGTACGGATCCAGTTAGAAATACCTACACTATATCATGTGTATCTGCAATAGACTAGCACGCATCATTACTAAATATAATTTGCTACGGAGATTCACACTCAAATGATGCAAGAGGGATGCAATTGATAGAGATAAGATTGGATTTAGTTAGATTTGATTAGATTAAATTAGGAATTTAGTTGGATTTAAAAGATTTGTTTTTATCTTGTTTTTGCTATATATATTTCTTGTAACTCTGATTTTATATATAAAGAGATGATTAATGAAAATTGTGATCATGTGATTTTCGTTTATCATATATTTTTTCTCGAGTAATTCGTGAGAATGTAAGCGGGTGATTCTCCTGTATGCGAGATCCAAACTCCCAATTTATTCCCAAAACCCTAATTTTTTTCACAATTATCCACTACAAATTCTAATTTCCCTTCTATCCTGCATTAGGTAAACTGTCATCTACTGGAAGATGTTGCAATCATGAAGTTGATTTGAACTCCATTTACTCCGTCATCAGAGTAGAGGGTTGATATTCTAACTAAAACTACGTAATTGATAGTATTTTGTAATTTGCGTAACAAGTTGGGTATGATTGATATGTACTCTCCAATTTAAGGGGAAATGCTAGATTAGTATATTTAAGCTTATTCGGTTTAGACCACTTTGGGTACTAACCTATTATATCTTTATACAAGTGGGACATCGATATTTTAACGTGACTATTTTATAGAAGTTCATATAAAATTGATTGTTTTACAAAATTTTACTAAAACTAGTTTCTTTCATATATTAATAAATCTCAATACATATTTATAGGAGGTAATACATATATTTAGTAGATACACACATGCAACGGTGTCCTCATGGTTGGATTTTGGGTGATTGCTATGTCCCACACCTCTGTATCAGTGTCAGATTGCGGTTGTTGTGTCTGTATCTCCAAATCATAGCATTTTGTGTTCCTTAATGAAATAAATTCAAATGGAAGTTTTATTCTTAGCTCTGTTGTCTTCTTGAAACTTTTGCAATTATGAGAAATTCAATTCAATTATCATTATGAACTTTCTCATCTCAAAATGGAAACCTTTTCAGCATCTCTATTTTTAATGATAATGCCTTGACTGGTATTGGCTGGTTAAGCTTTACTATACATATGATCTCTGTTAAAAATCTATTCTGAGAAGTACTAGGTCAAGCCACATCTTTCAAATTCTTCATGGCCCATTAGTGACTGTGAACATAATTTTAAAGAGCATTGTTCTAGTAATTCCATGTTTTTTTGGGGGGTAGCAACCCCTCACTTGGCTTTTGATTTTAGTTTACTGGTTATGGTTTTGCTATTTAGAAATGCTCATAGCCTATAGTTTGACCCTTCATTGCATTGTGTCGCGTGCATACTTGATTGTGCTTGCAGATGTTAAGGGGATAGAGGAGGGTAAGAAATCCTGTTACTCAGTGTATGCTATAGTTCTCTGATGCGCTTTAGATTCCTGAAGCGTTATCTATATTTGCACAGTTGTTAGAAATTCACAAAACTGAAGTATTCGTCTCTTATTATTTTGTTGTATCTGTAAGTTTGCTCGAGTGGCCATTTGCATTTAATGTATAGAGCATCAATTGAGTATTGAGTATCGGTATGAATGTTTTCCCTTGGAATATTTTATATACATAAGTTCTTTATTTTTTGGTTACATGGTATGATCATTGTAATATATTTTGAAATGTAAAATCATTGTAAAATATTATCTTAGAATGACAGTTGTTTCTCCGGTCCAATTTGGTGTTGTATCTAATATAACCTTTGTTAAAGGATGGGGCACTACTCCAACGTGCACTATCTTACTACAGGTTAATGGTTGCATGGTTGGTCAGCCTTGTTGGGGGGTTTAAAATGCCTTTGCCAGCAAACTGCCCCATGGAATTTGCATGCATGCCGGAGCATTTTATTGAAGATGCTATGGATTTACTTATTTTTACTTCACGGATACCTAAAGCTTTGGATGGGTTCATACTGGTGAGTTTCCTCTGGATTGTTCTCCTATTTTTCATTTTTTATTATTTTCTTCATCAAGTAAATGGTGATCCAAAATTTCATGATCTGCCCCCAGGATGACTTTTTGAATTTTATTATCATGTTCATGGCAAGCCCCTCTTATGTCAAAAATCCTTATTTGAGAGCAAAGATGGTAGAAGTGTTAAATTGCTGGATGCCACAAAGAAGGTATTATCATTCTCTGCTGCGTTAAATGCTTATACGAGTGATTTGTATCAGTAAAATTTGTTTGTGAAAGATATACTAGTATATTTTTCATCTTGCAGTGGCATATCCTCTACAGCATCACTCTTTGAAGGGCACCAATTATCTCTTGACTATTTAGTTCGGAATCTTCTTAAACTCTATGTGGACATTGAGTTTACTGGCTCCCATACACAGGTGAATGGTGTTTTGTTCGCTGCTGTTCTAACATTTCAAGACACCATGACAATCCATTGTTATTGCTTATTAGTCCTGTTAGATTAGTTTTAGATCAAGTCTATTCAAGTTATTTGACTTATTGTGTTTATACCAGTTTTAGGTATTATCCAATTATATCTCTATATAACTGGGATTCTCATATCAATAAAGATATATCTATGTGACTATTTAACAAGTCCAGTTATCATTGAACATTTTCTCCCCCTTTTTTGGATGAAAAATTTGAGTGCTGTGCCAAATGGATGTTTCACTTATTGCCTTGATTGTCATGCTTTTGCAGTTCTATGACAAGTTCAATATTCGCCATAATATTGCTGGACTTCTGGAATATCTTTGGGATGTCCCTAGCCATCGTAATGCATGGAGACAGGTCATATGATTGCTTGATTGTGATTCTACAATATATCTAAGTCCATAATTTTTGCTAAAAGCATTGAACAATAGTAGCCTGTGTCTCAACTTTATGCTTGTCTTGTATTTGCTGTTAATGGCACAGATTGCAAAAGAAGAGGAGAAGGGAGTTTATCTGAATTTTTTGAATTTCCTTGTCAATGATAGTATCTTTCTTCTTGACGAGAGTCTCAATTTGATTCTTGAGCTTAAAGAAATAGAGGCAGAAATGTCCAATTCTGCTGAATGGGAACGACGACCAGGTCCAGAGAGGGAGGAGAGATTGAGATTATTTCATTCACGGGAAAATGTGAGTTCAGAAACCTTGTGTTTAACATGTATCAATTTATTAAATCTTTTTGCACAGAAGAAAATTTTCTGCACTTGGCATGGTTATAGTTGATAATAGATGCATAATCTTACACTTCAGCTTCTTGTCATATCCAGATAGTCCGTTTTGACATGAAGTTGGCAAATGAAGATGTCAATCTGCTAGCATTCACATCCGAACAAATTCCTGCTCCTTTCCTCCTTCCAGAGATGGTGATTCACTCGTACTCTTGCATTTTTTAAATAATTAATGGTTTGCAAAATATGAATGCACCTATTTTCAGTAAACTCCTTCTTCGGGAGCCATTTCGTTGTTTTTGGTTAGTGTATGGTTAATCTTTTCTTTATAGACCCTTCTTGAAGGAACCAATTTGAAGTTACTGCATCATAAGCTTCATTTTAGATTCTAGATCCGGCACAGAAACTAAACAGAGTTTGCTTCCACAAAACAAGTTGAAATGCTTTGGACTTGTTACTGAATACTAAATATTTGTTTCACCAGCAATGCTAGTGGAGAATAATAACATTTTCAATGGACAGCCTAAATGTTTCTTGGGCTTGGTTTTTTATGACAAACAACTTAAAACTCTCTGTATCCTTGTAAATATCAATTACATGTTTTCTCTCATTTCAGGTAGAGCGGGTGGCAAGCATGCTAAATTACTTTCTTTTACAACTAGTGGGACCTCAACGGAAATCACTTACTGTAAAGGATCCTGAAAAATATGAGTTTAGACCTAAGCAGTTGCTAAAGCAAGTGAGTATCAGGCTTATCTGATTAGATCTCTTATATTTAGCAATATTTTTTTTTTCTTTTGCTTCTTTTTTTTTGTTTTTTTTTGTAGCTAGACTTCAGGTTTCTTTTGATTTCTCTGAATGGATATTGATCCTTTTAATTATTTATTGCAAGATTGTTGAGATTTATGTACATATTGCAAGAGGTGACAGGAATAATGTCTTTCCAGCGGCAATCTCAAAGGATGGCCGCTCTTATAATGACCAGGTATTTCTGCTGAGAAGTCTTGTTACATTGTCTAATATTATATAGTTTCTGCTAGTATGGCCATTACGTGTTCGGTAAATCTGACCAATCTCCTTCAGCTATTTACTGCTGCAGCTGAAATCCTGTGGAAAATCGGTGGAGATGGAACAATCATTCAGGATTTTGTTCAGCTTGGAGTTAAAGCCAAAACTGCAGCTTCTGAAGCAATGGATGCCGAGGCTGTTCTTGGGGATATTCCAGACGAATTTCTAGATCCTATTCAGGTCCTTTTTTCCCCCATTTTAGCAAGAATTTAGAAAATGGATGAGTCAATAGTTTTTGCTGTTGTTGTAAAGAAAGGTTTTCCCCTCTAAATCACTTGCTTTCATTGGTCGGAATATACATATCGTAGCTACAGTATCTAAACCCTAAAAAGTAGAAAAATAACGATAAAGATGCATTACCTAACAGATATAAAACTTTCAGAACTGTCCACAACCTGCCTACTGTCAGTTGAATATTCCATAGTTTCTGTCAGACCTTAGACCTGTTCAGGGAGTTTTTCTAAATTCAGTAAGATGATCCATATTTATAGATTTAAAATTGTTGGAGAAAAAAGGTCCTTTTTAGTGATTTCCCGTATATATTATATGACTTGAATACAATTTAACTATAGCAAATGTAAATCAAGTATGGTTCTTCAGTTATATTATATTCGCTAACATGCATTCTGACAATCCTCATCATGCAGTACACGCTAATGAAGGATCCTGTAATTTTGCCCTCATCAAGGATGTCAGTTGATCGAGCAGTAATTCAAAGACATCTGCTTAGCGACAATGTATATTCTCTCTGAGACTTTTTTTTTTAAAGACTCGTTAAAGCCAAATATATTTCTCTTGCTCTTTATAGGTCCCTATAACTTCCATTTATTTGTGTTCTGCAGACTGATCCCTTTAATCGATCACATCTGACTCAAGATATGCTGATACCTGATATTGAGCTCAAGGCAAAAATCGAAGAGTTCATCAGAACCCAAGGTTTGAAGAAGCAGGGCCAACAAAACTCCATGACAGACAAAGTAGAAGCTGCAGATTCTTCTAACGACGTTACCCCAATGGTTACTGAATGAACCTGCAAAAGAGTATCTTTTGCCGAGCTGGGTTTACTTCCCATCGAGAAGGTGCCCTGCACGCTATGCTTCGTATCGGTCAGGTGATCTTCTACTCAGGCTTGATGCTATCTGTACATATTACTCGTCTTTTGGGATGAACCTGGGTGTGGGTGGGTAGACAAGTCTACAGCTAATATGATTATAAGAGTAAAATTATATCTATATAAACTTGGTCCATATTGGAAAGCTTACTGTATTTATAGAATTACTGTGTTCATAGGACAAAGCTTGTCATATCTGGGAATAACATCACTCAGCTCAAGTCGAACAGTTGAATGTTTGGGTCTCTTATCCTTAGCTTTCCCAATTTAGTATTCTATCGTGACGAATTTTGTTGGCAAATGCTTTTATTATCTTGAAATAGATTATGATGGAGATAATTTTGATGTGCTCGAAGAGACATGCCTCAGTAACCATTATCCGTTTAAGTACATAGAATACTGATCCAAGATTCATCTGCAACCATCGTCTACATTGGGAAATACAGTGGGCACAACTTTTTTCCTAGTGAGCCCACTTAAAACTTCTACAATATTACGGTATTGCCACCAAAATTTTTAGACCAAAATACCCTTCCCTGCCCCCGCTCGCACTCGCTCTCGCCCCTTGCCCCCGCTCGCCCTCGCCCCCTGCCCCCGCTCGCCGTCGCCTCCCTGCCCCCGCTCGCCCTCGCCACCCTCCAGGCCTCGCCCTCGCTGCCCCCCTCGGCCTCGCCCCCCAGCCCCCGTTCGCCTCCGACTTCGCCCCTCGCTCTCCCTCGCTCCAAATGGGGTCCTGTTTTCTGTCCGGACTAATCAACCCGGATCCAATTACTTGGTTAGGGGCTGCTAGTTCGGATGCACAGTTCTGATCCGGGCTGGGCGTAGTTCTGGATCCGGGTTTACAGTTTCGGATCACCTAAAAATGATCCGGTTCTGTAAATCCGGATCATGGATATTCCCTGATACGATGTGTACAAACCAGTAAATAGTAAATTTGTTATCAAATCAAACAATTTTGAGTTTGAGACTCATTTAAAAACAACGGCAACTGCAACTTGATATATATAATATGTTCCTTAAGTACAACTGCATACATGTGTGTGCTGAGAATTTGAATTGTTATAATTACGAAAGAGGCACGACTGTGGATAAAGTTAAAAAAAATAAAGATACTTCACTATTCATATAGGGAAAAAATGGTTTTTGGTTGAGAGTGATGTACTTACTACATATTAATTCTGTGAATTTGTATTAATTTCATGTGAAAATGCCTACAATCAAATGAATTAGAGCTGAGCATTTAAATTGTTGAATAAATTACGGCAGTTTACAAACGTGAATAACAACAAAACAGGTAGATGGGAGATACTTAAATATACGGAAAATTAAAACAAAATTGATTTCTTGTCGAGAGTTATGTTTTTATTGATTTTGTGTCTGAATGTTTAGAAACAAGACTGCTTTTGTGTCTGAATGTTAACATCACGAGTCTTATCTAAAATCTGAACTACTTGTCCTATTGTCGGCCGAGAACTCTCACTATCCTGGATGCACCAGGAAGCAGCCTTGCAAGCTCTAATAACCTCCTCCAAGTTAGCATCACCATCTATTCTGCTATCCAGCAAGCTGATTGCATCCCCTTCCCGACGTTTGCTGACGGCCAAGCAAGTCTAACTTCAAGATTACCCTCCAAAATCTGCACCACCAGTCCCATCGTAGGACGAGAATTCTCATCATCCTGCATGCACCAGCAAGCAACCTTACAAACTCTGATCACCTCTTCCAAACTAGCCTCGCTCACTATTTCTTCATCCAACAAGCTGATGATATCTCCTTCGACAAGTTTACTGACCGCTACATTAGGAAAATACGCAGCTTTACTTTCCTTACAAGGATCCAAGTTTCTCCTCCCAGAAACAATTTCAAAGAGCATCATCCTGTAGCTATAGACGTCGGCCTTGGCTGTGATGGCAGCACCTGTGATCCATTCGGGTGCAAGATACCCTATGGTTCCTCTCATTGTTGTGAGAACTCTGCTGAAATCGCGGCCCAGGAGCTTAGCCATGCCAAAATCAGCAATCTTTGGAACAAAAGCAGCATCCAGGACTATGTTCTCTGGCTTGATATCGCAGTGAATGATGCAATCTCTGCACTTCTCATGGAGGTAACTCAGACCTCGAGCTATTCCGATGGAAATTTGGTACCTCGTCGTCCAGTCCAAGGCCTTGGTACTGTTCTTCTTGAATATGTGAGAGTCTAACAAGCCGTTAGGCATGTACTCGTACACCAATAGCTTCTTCATACTTTCAGAGCAGAAGCCGAGCAGCCTTACAAGGTTAAGATGCTGAATCGTCCTGATTGTGCTCACTTCAAACCGAAATTGCTTCTCTCCCTGCTTAAGCCCTTCGAGCCTTTTCACAGCTACCGGAGTGGAGTCTGACAGAGAGCCTTTGAATACGGAGCCGACGCCACCCGCTCCCAGTTTCTTGGAGAAATTCTTCGTCAAATGCTGCAAGTCTTTATATCGAAATAACACTAGGCTGCCATCAAGTGCCCTCGCTCTACATGCAATTCCCCTACTCCTCATCCAAATCAGGACAGAAACTATAACAAGCAAGGCGAGAAAAGGCGCGCCAACACTTAGTACAACTCTGAGAATAACCCCTGCCTTACTTTCAGAGTTCGAAAGATCCGAAGCAGCAAGTCGGAGGAAAAGAGTCCCTCCGCCGGTACCCTGGTACTGATCCTGGAGATTGAGCAAGTCCCCATACCAAACGGAGCACCTGCTGCTGTTGCTGCTGCCATAAGAGTATGCAGTGCAAGAACAGTTGCTCAAGCAGCCTGACTCGCATTCCGCTGCACTCTCAGCCTGCAGGCTCTTAGCATTGTCAGGCAATCTCATGTTAGTCATGGGATAAAATAGATCATTCTCGACTCGGGAGGAGCTACTTCCATTGCCACCGACTCCGCACTGCAGCTGGGTGTACCTCCGGCACCCGTCGGCCCAATCGCTCAACGCCCAATCCGACGGGGACTTCTCCGCGAACCCCCTGATGCAGTTGCAGAACGGCAGTGCGTTGTCGTTGCAGCTCCCGAACGGCCCGCAGAGAGCGTGCACCTGGCACTGCTGCCTCGGCTGCGAATAGAACAGACTCCACGAGTTATTGTCCTCCACCCACGTCAGCTGCTTGGTCTGGCCGGAGAAGTCCATTATGAATCTGGAGAAGGGCTGGGAGCTGGTCTTGTCGGAGTAGGTGAAGTAATTCTCCTTCGCATTCGAAACGTATCTGAAATCGTAGATGTAATTCGCAATCATCTCCGGCAGCAAACTGAAGAATCGCCCGTTCTAGGTCCCGCTTGTCCAGTAATTGTAGGTGTTGTTCCAGAAGATGAAGTACTAGTTCGACCCGTTGTGGTCGATCTGGAGGGAGAAAATCCCCGGCGAGGGGTCGTCGACGCTCTTCCATGAGATTAGCCTTTGGAGCTCTCCGGTCACCTTGTTGAGGCCGAGCTTGCCGCCGGGCAGCCAGGTGTGGGTGGGGTGGTCGATGCTCTGCCACAGTGTGGTGGAATTTGGGCTGGGCCCGTCCCTCAGAACCAGGTTCCCACTGTCGAGAAGGAGGTTCCCACTGTCGAGAAGGATGGCGACAGTCAATTTGGAGTCGGAGCTGGAGATGGAGATGTTGGTGGACCAAATTAGAGGGTTGGATTGGTTGGAGAGGACAAGGTTGTCGTCGGGGGAGATTTGGAGGTGGGTGGTTTTGGGGTCGGAGATGGGGGCAGCGCGGTTGGCGACGCAGACGGTTTGGGGAGAGTTTGGAACGGTGGGAGAGTTTGGGGAACGGTGGGAGAGAAAAAGAGGGAGATGGTGAGGGTATTTCGGGTATACAGGTGTGCTCACTAGGAAAAAATAAGGTTTTTGAAAAGTAATGATGTGCGCACTAGAAAAAGTGGGCTCACTAAGAAAAATCTTGTGCCCATCTAGAAACTCCCGGAAATACATGCATATGATATTATTGATTACTTATGATACAAGCACACACATGAACATACTACAGTAGTACAGATGACGACATGTACATATGCATTCATAATACGAGAATAGCATTTCATAAACCCTTGAGGCCACCTACAGAGACACTGATTCAGTGGATGCAGACTCCTCAGTAGTAGTAGCAGCATCAGTAGTAGTAGCAGCAGCAGCATCAGTAGTAGTAGCAGCAGCAGCAGCAGCAGCAGCAGCAGCCGCAGCAGAACCTGAACCATACTGGTGGAGATAAGTCTCAGCTTTCTCCACATACTGCCCATATCCCTTCTCCTCCAGCTTCCCAGACTCTGAGACAGCATGAAGCACGTCGCCAGCGGCGTCTGCAGCCTTCGACTTGTCAAAGTCCTCGTGTTTGAGGGTGGACTGGGCTGCACCAGCCAGCACCTTGGCACTCGACAGGAGGTCTGTAGGGGGGCTGCTGTGTTGATCAGTCTTCTGGGGTTCAGCCTGCTGGGGAGTTGGCTTCTCGGTGTCGCTGGTAGACTTAGCGCTGACGGAGTCCATGGCTTTCTTGAGGAAATCCATGGAGGTCGTAAGGGGGAGTGTTTGGGGTTAGTGTTTGAAGGGATGATGCAGGAATTAGATATGTGTTTATAGTGTTAGTTGGTAGAGAGATCGAGTTGCAAAATATCTTGTTACAGTTGTGTGGATGGCGTGAGTTCATTGGATGAGGATTCAAGAGATTGTTGGTTGCATGTCGGCAGATTGACTGATTGGTGTATTATTGAGCCAGCGGGGGCAGATTGATTGATTGGTGTATTATTGAGATTGATTGATTGGTGTATTATTGAGCCAACGGGGGCAGATTGATTGATTGGTATATTATCATGACAACGGGGGGATTTATAAAGGGGCACGCAGTTTTTCTAAGTGAGCACACTTAACAAATTTGGTTAATATAACAAAGTTTGTCATCAAATTTTTCAGATATTAATGTTTCTATCTTTAATCTCAATGCTATTCCCGTCCTGAGTTAAATTTCAGACAGTATTATATATCGTCCGGGATTAGATTCCGGACGATATTATTTACGTCCAGGATTAAATTCCGAATAGTGTATTTCTCATTAGGGTTAGATTCCAGATGGTATTATTTTCTGTACAGCGCAAGGTTGTGGGGTGTCGGACAAGAGAGTGTGGCGGTGTTAAGCATGGGGTGGCGAGCCTAGGATAGTAGGATTAGGACACAGAGGAGATTTTAGGAATGTGATGTGTTCAGTGGGGAGGAAAGAAGAAAGGAATTGGAGGAAAGTATGGTGTGCTCAATAAGAAAAATTATCTCTTTTGAAAAGAGAGAGTGTTCTTATTTAGAAAGTTGGGCTCACTGGGATAAGTGGCTTGAAGAAGCAGGGCCAACAAAACCCCGCATCAAACAGGGTAGAAGCTGCAGATTCTTCTAACGACGTTACCCCAATGGTTACTGAATGAACCTGCCATAGAGTATATCTTTTGCCGAGCTGGGTTTGCTTCTCATCAAGAAGGCGCCCTGCACGCTCTGCTTCATGTCGGTCAACTGGTGATACTTCTACTCAGGCTGGATGCTATCTGTACATATTACCTATCTTTTGGGACAAACCTGGGTGGGTGGGTAGACAAGCCTACAGCTAATATGTTTACAAGAGTAAAATTATCTATATATAAACTTGGTCCATATTGGAAAGCTTACTGTATTTATAGAATTATTGTGTTCATAGGACAAATCTGGTCATATCTGTGAATAACATCACTCAGCTCAAGTGGAACAGTTGAATGTTTGGGTCTCTGATCCTTGGCTTTCACAATTTAGTATTCTATCGTGACGAATTTTGTTGGCAAATGCTTTTATTATCTTGAATTATATTATGATGGAGATAAATTTTGAGATGCTCGATGAGACATGCCTCAATAACCATTATCCGTTTAAGTACATAGAATGCTGATCCAAGGTTCATCTACAACCATCGTCTACATAGAGAGAGTTGATGACTGCTGTTTATATTAATCAATCCATGAATCTGATATTATTGATTACTGAAGATACAAGCACACACATGAGCATACTACAGTAGTACAGACGATGAAGATACAAGCACACACATGAGCATACTACAGTAGTACAGACGATGAAGATACAAGCACACACATGAGCATACTACAGTAATACAGAGACTACATATGCATATGCACACATAATACAAGAATACCACTTAATAAGGCCACCTACACAGTCACTGATTCAGTGGAGACAGACTCCTCCTCAGTAGTAGTAGCTGCTTGAGGCACGTCGTCAGCGGCGTCTGCAGCCTTCGACAGGAGTTCAGTAGGGGAGCTGCTCTGTTGATCAGTCTTCTGGGGCTCGGCCTGCTGGGGAGTTGGCTGCTGGGTGACGTTGGTAGACTCAGCACCAACGGGGTCCATGGTATCGTAAGGGGGAGTGTTTGGGGTTGGTGTTTGAAGGATGCAGGAATTAGACGTGCGTTTATAGTGTTATGGGCAGAGTGATCTTGCAAAATATCTTGTTACACTTGTATGGATGGCGTGAGCTCATTAGATGAGGATCCCAATGATTGTGGCTTGAATGTCGGCAGATGGATTGATCGGTGTCTGATTGAGCCAACTGGGGGATTTCTAGAGGGGCACATCTTCGTTTTTCCTAGTGAGCCCACTTAACGAATTTGGTTGATATAACGTTGATATAACTGAGTTTGCCATCGAATTTCTTAGAAATTAATGTTCTTGTTTTCAAACTCCATCTCATTCCCGTTCGAAATTAGATCCTGAACAGTATCATATATCATTCGGAGTTAGATCTCCGATGATATTATTTACCATTCCGGATTAGATCTCGGATGGTGTATTTTCCGTCAGGGTTAGATTCTGAATGGTATTATTTCCCGTATAATAGGCATGGAGACAGTGTGGGGTTGTGGGGCTACGGGCAAGGAGCATGCGGCTGCATCAGGCATGGGGGCGGCGAGGCTAGGGCAGCAGGGCTAGGACATTAGAGGAGATGGAGTGGTGGAGAGACGGTTTTGGAAACGTGGTATGCTTAATGGGAAAGAAAGAAGAAAGGATATTGAAGGAAAGTATAGTGTGCTCGCTAGGAAAAATTGTGCTCATTAAGAAAGGTGGATAAAGAAAGGTGGGCTCACTAGGATAAGTGGTGTGCTTCTTTCGAAACTCTGCCAACTGGAGACCTAGAACAATTCATCAAATTATGTCTTTATCATGTATTGACTTACAAAATTATAGTTTAATAATAGATCGGAGGCTTGCTTCTCCCTCTACACATGTTATATCGGGCTTTGGATTCCGGGTTTGAACCTTTTTTTTTTTCTTCCGAACCCATTATTTGTTTATGTCACCACTATGTGGACACTATGACAAAGTAACAACACATCTTAAAAAGGGATGAAGTCCATCAACTAAACAAAGCAAATAAACAACAGAGAGCAGTAATACCTAGAGGAGTGGAATCTGAGAACACAGCTGCATTCACTGCCCTTTAGCTTGATGAACAATGCATTTGTGTTCTCAGGTCACCCCTTTGGGTTGCCTTTGCTCTACATCTTCAATTGGATTTGCGATGCTTTTCAAGCTGCTTGCAATGCTACAAGAATGTGTTTTAGTAGTAACTTTGTCGCGCGCTCAGGAGCCAGAAGCAGCAAGATATCTGCTTGTTTGGTTCTCTTCCTCTTCTTGTTCTTCTATCATTTTCTTCTGCTAGCTTTGCTTGCTTTAAAATATAACCTGTGCAGGTCATTCTGGGAGTTGAGTTTGCCTTCTATCAAATTTCAATAAAGACTGCTGCTCCATAGAGTAGTCGAATAAATGGCAATAGTTAATTGAGCAAGTGAGTTGAGTTTCCTCTGTACTCTTTGTCACTCAGTAAACAGATTAAGATAATCTTTTATGTATTTACATTTAAAGTTAGAGACGAAGGTATTCGTCTAAAACAGGTGTAGCATCTATTGAAAAGAAGATACGAGAAAATCGCTTACGATGGTTTGGTTATGTGCAACATAGATCTACTAATGAAGCAGTTCAATGAAGAGAGCTTATCAAGAAGAGCTGATACGAAAAAATATGAATTCTAAAAGTTTAAATGAGAACATATTACTCAATATAAATGAATGGAGAAGGATTAATCCGGCGTGATTATCTTTTGATTCATGTAGCCTATCCCAAATACTTGAGATAAAAGGCTTAGCTGCTGTTGTTGTTATATTTATGTATCTACATTAAAAATTAGAAAATAAGTTTGGTCAAAATGAAGAATCTATTCATTCACAATCAAAATACCATAAACTATAGAGAAATTGATATGATTTTATTCAAAAAAATTTGATTTTCTTGTAGTTACTACTTGTACACCTAACTACAAATTGTCTCAATATTATTTGGAAAAAAATTCCTAAATGACACTCTAGAAAGTCAAACACATCACTGTAGAAAAAAAAAACTCTATTAAAAAATTTGGTGAGCAAACTAAAAGAATTTTGTCACAGGAGACCTGTGTGTTGTTTTATATGGCTAAATGACTCATTAGAATATTGTCTAATTAGTGAACAATCAAATTTTGCAATACCCTAAATTTTAAGCTATCTGTATCTTTTGTTTTTTTAGTCTGATTGTACCGAATAAAGTTACCAAAGTCAATTTTGGATACGAAAATAAACTACGATGGGTATAATTTAAAATCTGTAACTCCAAATAACATTCGGTTTTTGCAATAATTAGTTTTCTAATATTTAGAATTTTTAGAAATTTTTTTTTAGAAATTTTTCTTTATGTGGCCGAAAAATACTTTCAAAATTATTAATTTAATAATATTAAAATTATCTTTCTAATTACTTCGAAATTTCGGTTTATTTATTCCGGATATCGAAATGGCAAACGGATAATTTTATAGTAATTCTCTTCTTGAGCCCCATGCGTTATTGAATTGATAACATTTGAATAATTATATGTAACGAAATTATTAAATTACTAAATAAATAAATAAAATAATTAATTAAATATTCTTTGCATTACCGGTTTGGAAAAGACAGTGGGTTTCTATGGTGGAGAGGGGGCCTCCGAACCGGTCCAATCAGAAGAGGATAAGAGGAGAGAGAAAGAGAAAACAAATAAAATAAAATACAAATTCACTCTCCCTCTCAACCCACTCTTGTTCTTCTCACTCTCTCGCCCAAAACCAGAAACAACCGAGAGAAACAACCGAGAGAAGTGAAGGGAAGGGAAGGGATAAAAAAAAAAAAAAATGAAGAAAAAAAAAAGAAAGGAGAGAAAAATAAATCCAACTGAAGATTCGAGATCAAATCGAGGCAAGTAACACTGCTATATTTTTTGTTTATTTCTGTATTTAATTTATATTTGTATACCTTATTTATTTTGTAAAAATGCTTAGTTCATATTTTGATTTATATTGATAATTGAACCAATTTAATGAGTCAAATTTTGATATATATAAATATTGTGATATTGTTTATTTCTATTTTTACATTAAAAAAAAAGAGGGGAGAGGAAGAAAAGATTTTGTCTGAAGAAAAAATGTAGTTTTGCATGTATTTTGCATGCAAATGATTCATTTTGCAGGCATGCTTTCTACTGCATGCAAAATGAATCAAAAGAAAAAAATATATAAAAAATAAATAAATAAAAAGTTTTGCATACAACCATAATAAAATGTTAGACACGTGATAAGTTTACACATGTTAATGCACATAAGTTTACTTATGTCGGGGCTTTCTTAGAATTGGAATCTTCTATATTAAATATATCTCCGTAATATATGTTAGAAGTCTTACATCATCACATGTTATGGATAGGTGTGACATCTAATTACTTCTGCACAAACTTGGATTTGAGTTCGGTTAGGGCCAACCTTCACCCTGAAAAAGAATGAGGATGCGAATTGTTCTATGGAAGTTAATTATGTATAATTTTGCATGAATTTTATAAATTGTGACATTTTATTTTATTAACACAAATATACACGATGGCATGATCCTTCATTAATATTATAAATTATGACATTTGTATTCATGAACAAAATTTTGAAATACTAAAAACACGATGACATGATTATTCATGGAAATATGATAACAAGTTTCTTGTATCCTGATTATATGATATGAAATATCTTTGTGATATTGAGGACTGTTTCCAGGTATATATGGGCACTTGTACAATACAGAAATTAATTGTGATGCCTAGTGACATGTCATGGTTCAATGCCATTGATATTGAGACCGGGTTCCGGATATGTACGGACATTTTATAATACGGAAAACTGTGTGTTATCTTATCTATCATTTGGTTTCAAATGCTAACAATAAAATGATTTAGACTTGTCATTTTTATATGATATTTACCTAATAAATGGCATGTATAATCTTGTTGTTCTATTATTCATTATTCACGTGTCACATTTGACACGAACACAACATATTCACCTATTCTCTATCTTCAGTACTGTGGTAGTACATATATATATATATATATTTTTTTTTGTGTTGCTTACTGGATTTAATCCACTAGCTTTCGAACCCAGATTTAGGAGACGAAAAAGGAAAACCAGCCCCGACTAAAGACCCATACTTCATTGATCAGACAAAGCAATAGTGGTAGTGAATTACTTTTTGGATGACCTTTGTTTTTATTTGTTTATATTTTCTTTTGTTTATACACTGTTTTTCTCTTTTGTGTTCATATTCATAACAGTGTGCTATCTTATGTACCTAACTTTTTGTGTAAATGAAATTTTTTCAGTTTCAGACGTGTTATTTATTCATCTGATTATGACTGTAGTTACGATTATTTCAAGATCCTGTGAACAAATTTTAAGTAGTGTCTCCGTTTTGGAAAGCAGCTCAAGAACGAGCGCGTTACAAATTTATCTGAATTGATTTTATCTCCTTCATTAATTTCTCATTGGATTTTCTTCGAGATTGGGTGGGTGTTTAGTTTGTTGCTCATGCGAATGTAGAGCTAATTTTTCAAATTTGATTATGAAATCAGAAGCTGCTTTTGGTACTAATCTTATTTCACACGATCCAGAAACTTGCATAAGATTAGCGTGATTCGGTTTGCGTGCAGTCTTTTTTCGACAGGACCTAGAGAGACCGTTTCGTTTTTTTGTAGGCTGGTTCGGCCTGTTGCTTGACCAGTTGATCCAAGGTTCATCTACAACCATCGTCTACGAAGAGAAATCCATGCATATGATATTATTGATTACTACTGAAGATACAAGCACACAGATGAGCATATATACTACAGTAGTACAGACGATTACATATACGTACGTACGCCCGCATGCATAACACGAGAATATATACTACGTCATAAATCCTTGAGGCCACCTACACAGTCACTGATTCAGTGGAGACAGACTCCTCCTCAGTAGTAGTAGCTGCTTGAGGCACGTCGTCAGCGGCGTCTGCAGCCTTCGACAGGAGTTCAGTAGGGGAGCTGCTCTGTTGATCAGTCTTCTGGGGCTCGGCCTGCTGGGGAGTTGGCTGCTGGGTGACGTTGGTAGACTCAGCACCAACGGGGTCCATGGTATCGTAAGGGGGAGTGTTTGGGGTTGGTGTTTGAAGGATGCAGGAATTAGACGTGCGTTTATAGTGTTATGGGCAGAGTGATCTTGCAAAATATCTTGTTACACTTGTATGGATGGCGTGAGCTCATTAGATGAGGATCCCAATGATTGTGGCTTGAATGTCGGCAGATGGATTGATCGGTGTCTGATTGAGCCAACTGGGGGATTTCTAGAGGGGCACATCTTCGTTTTTCCTAGAGAGCCCACTTAACGAATTTGGTTGATATAATAAGTTTGCTATCGAATTTTTTAGACATTAACGTTCTTGTTTTCAATCTCTATCTCATTCCCATCCGTAGTTAGATTCCGGACAGTATCATATATCGTCTGGGGTTAGATCCCGGATAGTTTTATTTACCGTCCTCGATAGTATTATTTATTGTACAGACGGTGTGCGGCTGCGGAACTGCGGGGCGTGAGGCATAGAGAGCGCTGCAGCGTCAGACATAGAAGAGATGGGGAGATAGAGTGGTGGAAAGACGATTTTGAGAAGGTGGTGTGCTCACTGGGGAAGAGAGAAGTAAGGGTACTAGAGGAAAGTATGGTGTGCTCACCAAGAGAACTGTGTGCTCATCAAGAAAGGTGGGCTCAGTAGAATAAGAGGTGTGCTTCTTTAGAACCTCCCTAACTGAGGACTGAGAGAATCCAAAACAATTCATTAACTTGTGTACTTGTTATTATGTATTGAATTACAAAATTATAGTTTAATAATAGATCGGGAGCTCTGTCCCACGTGTGCTTCTTCCTCTGCACATATTATATCGGGTAAATCCGAACTTTGGATTTCGGGTTTGAACTTTTTTTTTTTTTTCCCAAACCCATCATTTGTTTGTTGCACCGTTATGTCACCACTATGACAAGTTAACAACATCTCTTAAAAAGGATAAACTCTACTGGAAAGTTAAGGAAATATTATTTAATTAATTAAAATATACATTATTTATCTTATTTTATTTATTTTTTATGGAAAAAAGTACCAATTTTAAATGATAATAATATATAAATAAAAAAAATATTTTTTTTGTCTTATTCATTTACTTTTTAAGCTCTTCCAATTTAAAAGTGTGAGTAAAAAAATTTTGAAAGTGAAATGTCACATAAGCGCTATCTCACCATATAAAAAGTAACTTCCAACTTCTTTCTTAACCAAACAAACATTTGAAGTAATGAAAGTAGTTTTACTTCCACACTTTCATGCAAATAAACACACCCTAAACAAAGCAAATAAACAACAGACAAAGCAAATAAACAACGGAGAGTAGTAATGCCTAGAGGAGTGGATTCTGAGAACACAGCTGCAGTCACTTTCCCTTTAGCTTGATGAACAATATGTATTTGTGTTCTCAGATCACCCCTTTGGTTGACGTCGGCCTGTCGAAGTGACGTCTCCGACGAAAGAATAAAGTCATAAATGCCAGTGTCCCGGAATAGAACATGTGATTGATTGAATGAAGTGGCTGGCATGGCGAGAAAAAGAAGTGTTGGTCACATGCACCATGCCTGCAGTCTGCTCTTGTCATGCAAGCTCCCCACTCTGAATAACATGGGGGCTGTTTGCATTAGGTAAAGATGGGAAACACCTGCTCGCTCGCTGACCCCTCTCTTCCTTCCTATGGACAACCAAAAGCAGGGTGCTCCCTCTTTGCTTTACATCTTCAATTGGATTTTCGATAGTTAGCTTGATAAGATCGGCCAACTCCTCTTCAAGTATTTTCTCATCTTCCCTCCTCAGCAGTTTTAATTGTATGGTGAGACCCGGCCGCTTATTATAACCCATCAAACGCTCTGCGGTACATATAAGATTCTACTGACTCAGGAGAAAGATTCATTTTTTTTTTTTTTTCAAGTTGTAAACTTTGATAAAATATGAACTTCTATGGTCTTAATTTATTATTAAATTATTTCAAGTATTGAAAACATATATAAACTCTAACTTTAACGGTCCAAAGTCTACTATTGGCGTGTTATATTCAAAATTTTAAATTAAAAATAAAAAAAATATTTTTAAATTCAAAATTTTGAATATATATTCTCTTCCCAACTTCTAGGGAGATATAATTTATATAAATTGGATATATTAACTTTGGAGTCTAATTTTTTCCAATTAGGTTGATAATTACATGTCTCTAGATTATTCCAATCCATTTGTATGCCCTCCCCATCAAATTAATGAGACAAAATGTAACGTCGGTGTTTTTCAGTTGCTAATTCCCAAAACGGAGGATGCTACTCTAAAATTTGTACCAGACAATCCAACAGTCATATGATTTTAGAATAACCGTAACTACTGCCACAATCAGATGAGTAAATAACATATATGAAACTGAAAGGATTTCGTTTATACAAAAAAGTTTATTACATAAGATGACAAACTGTTTTAAATATGAATACAAAAGAATTAATGAGAAAAACAGTGCCCGGACAAAAGGAAATATAAACAAAATGTACAAAGGTTCTCCAGAGGGTATTTCACTTAACTATTGTCACTCGATCTGTCTAATGAAGTACGGATATTCAACTGGGACTGGCTCTCCTTTTTCGCCTTTCAAGTCTCGGTTCAAAACCTAAGAGATTAAATTCAGCAAGTAACACATTTAAAAAGAGAAATTGTGTACTATCATAGTATAGGAATATCAATGTGTATATTTATGTCAGTGTTGTTCGTGTACATACAAATTAAACTTGAAAGTAAGTATAAATAAATGCATAAATAAATAAATAAACATGACAATAATTGCTCTATTTATTTAATCATATATTTTATTGGTCTCAGTTATCGTTCAAATTAATTGTAGAAACTGTATTAATGGATAAGATAACAATATTCTTCATTGTCGTATAATTGCTCGTGCATACCAAGAATCCGACCTCAATACTCATGGCACTGAACCATAATATGCCGCTAAGCATAACAATCAAATTATGTATTGTTTTACAGTAACGGATATAACACTCTGAGTATCAATTATCAATTGTTGAAATAAAAGATTTTCGGTCTTAACATTACAATCATTCCTTATACGATATGACTCTTATCCATCATATAATTTCCCACATTCCCATATGCGTAATACATTATGCATATGATAATTTTATTTTACATTTATTGTTTATTATTTTCCTTTCCCTATTATCAATTCATGATAACATGCTTACTTTTCCATGACCGCACATGACATGTAGTATCATAGCACATAATTTGTAATATCAAAACACATGACTTGTAACACGATGAATTAGATATTCGTGTCATCTTAAAAATTTTAGTACACAATTATATCATAATATAATTTATCAAAATCGATTTAATAATCTGGTCCAATTCTCAATACCGATCAATGCCCAATTTGTGAACTAAGTGCACCCTGTAATAATATTGCATTATTTCTAAACTCAAACTTATGGACTTGTTTTATTTTCAGATTCAATCATATATATTTATATATTTTTCTTTTGATAAATTTTCGATTAAAATCTAAGCCCAATTTGCCAATTATTTTTTTATTTATTTGTTATTATTATTATTATTATTATTATTACACTTCATTTCTATCCATCAATTATTCCCAATTAAGGTGCAAGCCCAATCCATCAATTTTTTGATCCATCAAGTCCAAACCCACTAAATTCCCACTTGATCATAATTTTATCTTTATTTTATTTTTATTTTTTTTCTTTTCTTTTTGGTCTAGGTCTAAGCCCATTGTTTTTTTCTTTTACTGGATTGGTCCGGCCCAGTCTTACTTTCTTTTCTTTCTCTTTTCCGGCCCAAGCCCAATCAAAGCCCATTGCTCTCTTCTTGTCTTTTTTTTTTTTTTTACTGGGCTGGATCAGGCGCAGTCCCCCCCCCCCCACAACCCTTTTTTTTTTTCTCTCTTCTCTTGGCCCAGCCCACAAAATTCTCTCTTCTCTCTCTCTCTCTCATTTTCACTATTGCAATTCGGTTCTGCCGATAAAGGAGAAGAAGAGAGCGGGGAAAAGAGAGAGGGAGTGGCTTTTGTGTGTGTGTTTTTATTTTTTGTCTTTTATCTTCAAACTTTATACTGATTGAGCCCTTTGGTGGCCACCGCCCTTTCCATCAACCCACAAACTCCCTCATTTGTAAATAATTAAATTAAATTAATTAATTAATTAAATAATTTAATAATTTTGGTTCTGTATAATATTCTCCGAATACTACCAAATTAATGCAGGGCGTAGTGCTCAACGAAGAAAATGCTACAAAATTATCCGTTTGTCATTGATGTCCAGAATAAATGAACTGAAATTCCGAAGTAATTAAAATGATAATTTTAATATTATTAAATTAGCAATTAAAAAAATATTTTTGGGCTCGTAGAAAAAATTTCTAAAATTCTAAATATTAGAAAATTAATTATCGCGATGATCGAATTTTATTTGGGGTTGCGGATTTTAAGTTATGCCCATAGAAGCTTATTGCGGTCTCTAAAATTGACTTCAATATCTTATTCGGCAGGATCGAACTCAAAAGAAACAGTAGCTCGAATTTTGGATATTAAAAAAAAATTATTAGATTTAAATAAGAAAACTAAAGGATTTGGTTTCTTATTAAAAAAAAGATTTAAATAAGACAAAAAAAAAAACCAAGGGAACCAAAAGTCTCATACTCATGGGCCCACTATGGGTGCATTTCCCCTTTGGTGGGTCCACTTTACTTGGCTTGTGGTTCAAATTCAGGGTTGTTTTCGGGTCCCTTTCCGATGATAGTTCAACGACGAACACCCTACATTTCTTCATATTTGTTTGCATTTATTTGCTTATTTTGAGTTAATTTTTTTTTTTATATAATTTTGTTTTAGATTTTTTTTTTTTTTTTTACGCACTTTTAATCTAATGATCAGAATATATTGACCATTAGGACCGACTAGTTTTTTTGAAAAACTATAGGTAACAATTTGGTTTGTTGTAGATGTAACTCAACTATGATATGTGTTTTCATATTTTTGCAGATAATAGACTTAAAATTCTGGATGATTTTGTTCGTATTTCCAATAAATATTACTTAATAAAACATAATAAATAAATATATAATATTGTCTACAGTTTAACTTACAATTTGTGGGATATTACCATATTAACAAAGGGATTTTCTGAACAAACACATCAATTGTCTTAGTGAGCACGTATTTTTAGTCAGGATTAGTCTCCGAGTCGCCTTCAAATCGTTTTAGAATTAGTCTTCAAATCGTTTTAGAATTAGTCATGAATGATCTTAAAAATTAATTCCTAATCACGACAGCAAGCTTGTAATTTTTTACAATTTTAAGAAGTGTTGATTTAGAAATTCCCTTCTTAACAATGCACAGACTCCGAGCATAACAATTACATCTCTATTTTATTTTTTAAACTAACTCCATCACCAAACAATTAAGAGAAAAAAACTATAACACCAACAATATCAGGGGTGTTATGTGAAAAAAAGAAATAGGAGTATTTACAGATTTGTCCCTTACATTTATAAATTATAATTTAGTTTCCTAAATCTTCATATTTAGATTTAGTCCCCAGATCCTCTAAGTTACTACAATTTAGTACCTTTCCTAACTTCTGTCAGTCCCAGTTATTTTTTGACCTGATTTTCTAATTTTACCCCTCCTTAATTCTTCTTCCCTCTTCCTCCTCTCATTTCCTTCCCTCTTCCTCCTCTCTTCTGCTTCTCTCTTCCTCCTCTCTTCTCCTTTTATTCATTGGGCTCATTGGCTTCTCCCTTTCTTCTTCTCTTCTATCTCTCTATTCTTTTCATTTTTCTTTATAGAGGTATTTAAGTCATTCCATTATTTTAAAAAGTAAAAAATAAATTCTGCCGTTTATTTGGACGGAAAAACTAACGGAATGACTAAATTGTAGTAACTTAGAATATTTGGGGACTAAATCTTAAATATAAAATTATGGGGGACTAAATCATAATTTATAAAGATATTTGGGAAAACCCTGTAAATAACCCAAACAAATAACAAATTTTGCCAGCATTTGCGCCCAAAAAAAAACTGTGGGGTCTGGTGTGGGCCCCGTCTCCCCCCAACTTCCTCTCTCCTCTTCAACAAGCTTGCCAACTTTTTTCTTCTCAACAAAAAATAAACCCATAAAAAACTCAGCTTTCCCTTTGGTTGCTCCCCCGATCTCTAAACGTGAAAGCCCCAACTTTTTCCACTTTCGGCACAAACCCTCATTTGGGTTTCTCTCTCTTCGCTGATTGCGATCTCTGCTAGCTTTTTCTGGCCAGTATCACGAGTCATTTTGAAGGAGATTGGATGGGTTCTTCGATCTGGAGTTGGAGTTGAAGGTGGTGTGAGCTGCGGAAAGGTACGATCTTGACGCGTGTTTTAATTAGAGTTTGTTATTTCAGGTCTGCTGATTGTAGAAAGGTTTGATCTTGATTGTGTTTCACTGGTTTTTGGTTAGATCTTTCCTTTTGGTGAAATGATCTTTTTCTTGGGCTTGAGATTTATGTCTCCTTGCCTTTTATGTAGATTTGTAGCGGTTGATTTGGTTAAATTATTGATTGTTCAAGCTGATATTGAATAAAGGAGAGTTACTATATCTCAAAAAAAGAAAGAAGTAAAATATGGGGAAATTGGATTTTAATGCTTATACTATATAATTTCTGCAATTTTCTCATTCTCATTTTGCAATTTTTGTTTTCAATTATTTATTCAGACGTGTCTTTATCATTGTTCATATCCCGCAGCTTCATTTTTTTGACTCCCGACTCTTTATATATATATATATATATATATATATATATATATATATATATATATATATATATATATATATATATATATATACACATACTTTACTACAATGTGAATGTTTTGTATTCTATAAAGAAGAACAAATTTCAGTTGACTATGCTATGACCAGTCTAATACAATGACTGCGACTTCATTTAGAAGATCATGGCATTATTGACCAGAACTATGTTGAAAAAATGCATTAACTTGTGCAAAGTCAATAGTCTTATTGACATTCAACGTTCAACAGTTTCTTGGGTGCTTTCAATTCTTAGATGAAGAAGGTTACATTTGACCGTGCTTGTCTTATTGTCATATGAATCAAAATGCTTGATTCCATGTTCCGTTACTATGCAACTACTGGACTTGATGCTTTACAGGGCCATATCGTGAGGAGTTGGGGCCCAAGGCAAAATTTTGAATGAGATCTGATAATTGTAAATATTCTTTTCAATAAAGATCTCATTTGATTTTTCTAGTTTTTTGAGCTGCAAAATTACTTATTAGAGAGGGCCTCTCGGATAGATTGAGTTTAGAATTCAGGAATAGGGAGAGACTGAGTTTTGAGAATGAGTAGATAAAGAAATGGAGAAAAAATAGGAATTTCGGAGATGATTAGGAACAGTGTTCTAAATATCGGATACCGGTCTCGTACCGGTCAGCCAAATTACATACCGGTTACCGGATACCGGGTGGGATATCGCGATATGACCCTAAATACCGGAGTGTCATATCGGTATCATACCAGTTAAAGAATAATCATATAATTGGCTATATAAAACATAATAAAACGCATAAAATGAGTTTATAGTATTTACATTGGCTTATTTACATTCAACTTACGAATTTGCAGATATCGTTTAGAACGTTCGCAAATGCACAGAGACAGCGAAATACAATCATAAAATGATGTTGTTGTTTAGTAAAATGAAGGAAAAATAAGATGGTGGGTATGGGACTTGGTGAATAAAATTAACAGAAAACTCAATTTTTAGCAAACTAGTAAGTCATCATGCTAACTAGTGGATTTTCTTTATCAAATTTTGTTTTTTTTTTCAACAACACATCCACAAAAAAACATATATGGATACAGTCCACATGCACAACAACAATAAATCTAGCATGAAACTCATACATAAAACAGTAAATCTGCAACAACAGTTAGAATAATGACAAGATTCTGTTGCATTAAACAGTAAATCTGCAACAGTGAATCATACACAAATTTATAAATCTGCAACAGTGAATCATACACGGTAAATCTGCAACAGTAAACCTCAGAAGTAGTGAATCTATAAATAGTAAATACTCAAATTAACAAATTTTAACTAGTATGAAACTCATACACACAAAATTATTTCTTGAATCACTGATTCACACTGAATCAGTGATTTGATTCACTGATTCAGTGTGAATCAGTGAACCGAATCACTGATTCAGTCACTGATTCACACTGAATCAGTGATTCGGTTCACTGATTCAGTGTGAATCATTGAACCGAATCACTGATTCAGTGTGAATCAGTGATTCGATTACTCACTGTAGACTACCCGCCAATAAACAGTGCGTCAACTTCGCAATTCTCCTCAAATTACACCAAAAAAAAAAAAAATCTAACATAAATCGCAATCAATTAAACCTAAATAGCACAATTATAAAAGAAATTGACGAAATTTGTAACTCTAAATCAAATTAACATAAAAAAGCAAACAACCTTACCTGGCCGGCGGCGACTGCCCCACTGGAGAACGGCGAGCACCCTTCAAAGACTCGCAGAGTAGGAGAAGAGCTATCGGAGAACGGAGAAGAAAGATAGAAAGAAAACGAGAGAGATTTTTTGATGGATTGGGAAATTAGGGTTCGGGTTCGCTCCGTTCGGCTCGATCGGCCGACGAACACGGGGAGAGAACGAGAGAGAGAGCCAGAGAGTGGAAGAAGAAGAATCAGAGAAGATTTAGGGCTGATTTGTGGGTATTTGGGATTAGGGTTTTCGTCGCAGGGAGAGAGAGCTCGGATCGCCGGGAGAGAAAGAGAGAGAGAAAATGCGAAAGAAAATAAAAATTTTCCCCCTTTCAACCCGTTTTATTGCTTAACGGGTCGGATTTTAACGGGTTAACGGGTTTAACCCGTAACCAAAACCCAAAACATAATAACCGATATTATCCAATACCGGCCGGTATTGGATAATATTGATACCGGCCGATATATCGCCACGTGGCCGATATATCGGCCCATACCGGTCCAAAACGATACCCGGTAAAAAATTCTCCATATCGTCTCGTTTCTTCAAAATTACCGATATACCGGCCGATATACCGGTATATCGGCCGATATTTAAAACAATGATTAGGAAGGAAAAAACAAAAAAACGAAAATGATTGGATTGGATTGGATGTCGGTGCAGATGTCGAAGAAAAAAAAAATAGAAAGCTCAGCCTTAAAATCAAAATTACAAATGTATAAAACTACAAGGCCTGTTATGCCCATTGGGCCTTTATAAAGGACTGGACTTGGAAAAATTAAAGCAAGAAATAATTTGGGTCTTTCTAACTAGTGAGGTTTAAAACCAATGTCTTAGTGGCCTAAAGCATAAAGCATGGACTGAGCTTGATGCTTTCCAAAGAGTCTGAAGACTCCGAACCACCCACCTGCCCACCAAGTAAATATTTCGTCATATATCAAATCTACTATGATATAATGGTTTCTTTTGTATCATCACTGTGGATATTTACTATGCATTTTAGGTCGTAGTGATTAGGCTGGACAATATCACCGTGATTAAGAGTTACTTAATGTGCATTCTTTCCAACAATCATAAAACCTTCAACTGAAGGGTGGCTTCAAGTAAATTTTAGAATCTTTTTGTTGACTGCAAATTCAGAGGCATTTTACCTAAATGTGGTTATATTAACCTCGAGTAGTTCTTGGGTGCTTTTGCTTCTTCTATGAGGACCATGCTGGTTTTTGTCAAATGAATCGAAATGTTTGATTCCAGGTTCCATTACCGTGCAACCAAGGCAAATGTTACATCATATGACAAGCCTATAGAAATACATGGGTTCATTTGTATCATTGTCGATTATGAATATATGGACTATGCATTTTAGTTTGTAGTGATTAGACTTGACTGAAATCATTGCCTCACTGTGTATTTTTTCCTTTAATCTTGAAACTTTCAAGGGTGGTTATAACTAAATGTTAGATTTTTCTGTTGATTGCAATTTCATGAGGTGATTTTACTGAAGGTTGGTTATAACTAAATGTTAGACATTTTCTATTAATTGTAAATTAGAGGTTATTTTATTAAAGGTTGGTTATAACTAAATGTCAGTATTATTAAATGTTTTGTTTCTTACAGATTTTACAGGATTGTGATTACTTTTCTTAGTGTTGAATCCTTACAATCTTAGCATCTGTTTTCTGCAATGGAAGAGAAGGGTGCCCGCCTAGTACACCCTGCGAGTTTTATGCCTAACGGAGGGTTGGAGCAGAAATTAACTGGAACAACTACCAGCAGCTCATCGTCTCCTCGAAGAAATGATGAAAAAGTTAAATCCCGTTATCTCAGCCCTCACATGGGTTCTTGCCATGATTTCTGCAAGTATGGGAAGAAACATGATTGTGATACTGAAGAAAGGTGCCTAAACTTGAGAAAATTCTTGAAGAAGAAAAAGAAGGAGAAGTTAACCCGAGGTGAAGAAGCGAATGAAGTGACGATTGCTGTCCCTGCTGAAAGGAGGATAAGAACAGTGACAAAGCCAAAGGCCACAACCAAGTTGGGGACCGAGTTACCCGATAAGGCTGGAGGTCCTTGTCCATGGACTCCACCAACGGTGAAGAATTGTAGTACATTTTGTGATAAGAAGACACTTAAAACAGCAAAAGGTCAAGATCCAAGAGATGGAAGAAAGGTAAAAGTGATCAAAGGAGGAACCAAGTTGCCTGACAGCACTGAAGGGCTGAAGACACAGACCCCCCCGGTCATGAAGAATCAGATTGCTTCTGATGAGAAGGATGCACTTAATATATCCCATGATAGTGCACACGGTTATGGAAAAAGTCAGAATCCAAGAGATGGAGAGAAGGTGGAAGTGGTTGAAGGAGGAATCGAGTTGCATCCGATGGAAACTGAGTTGTCTGATAACGCTGAAGGCCCGAAGCCACAGACCCTGCCAACCATGGAGAATAGCATTGCATCAGTTGAGAAGAAGTCGCTTCAAACATCCCTTGAGAACAAACAAGGTGAAGGAAAAAGTCCAGATACAAGAGATGGAACAAAGGTAAAAGTGATCAATGGAGGAACTCCTCTTCCTTCTCTTCAGTCCGATGCCAACTTGGTGGACTTTTCGCCTGCTTCTGGCATGGGCGCCTCTAAGCAAGCTAATATCAGTAACAAGGAAAAGACTAAATCATCTGTCAAGAAACCTATTTCACTTGTTGCTCCTAAAGTGATTAGAAAGAAGGCACCACTTTCTGTAACAGAACACCAGAAAATAAGGCAGACGACCCCTGTACCTGCTAAAAGAGTTGATGTTGCTGGAAAGCCTGCAATCACTTTGAAGACAAAGGCACCACTAGTAAGGTCTCTATCTCAGAGAAAGTCTGCACGAAGTCTGATTGAGCGAAGAACTCAGGAGAACAAGATAACAAGGAGTCTTGAGACATCAAAAAATGGTGCAAGAGAATTGTTGAAGCCGCCCACAACATCTTTCTCCTCCAAATCTTCACGAAATCTGACTGCTCGAAGAAACCAGGACAACAAGGCAGCAAAGAGTATCACAACGTCAAAAGTTGGAGGAAAAAAAATATTGAAGCCAACCCAACTGCCCTTTTCCTCCAAGAAACCTGAAGACAATGCTTCGAGCTTGCAGCTAAGAAAACTCAGAAGCATGAGAAGGACCTCCACACCTCATGAGACTGGTTTGAGCTTGACATCAATAAAACTCAGGAGCGCCAAGTTGAACTTGGTACCTCATGATAGTGTCCCGAGCATGCAACCAAAAAAACTCAGGAGCATTAAGCAGCACTCAGCACTTCATGACAGTCTACCAATCGTGCAACTAAGAAAACTCAGGAGCATAAAGCAGGTCTCAAAGCCTCATGACCGTGTTCCAAGCTTGCAACAGATAAAGCTAAGGAGCATTAAGCAGACATCGGCACCTCATGAAAGTGGTTCGTGTTTGCAACCAAGAACACTCTGGAATGTGAAGCTAGCTTCAGCCCTTTGCGAAAAAGGATCAGTCTTGCGACCAAAGAAACTCAGGAGCTTGATGCGGAAGTCTTCCATGAAGGATAACGGCAATCTGGAGAAAGCCAACAACACAGAGTCAAAATTAGGAAACAACGATTTGGATCCAAATCCAGAGATTGAGGAATCCAAGTCTGCAATTAGTGGAGTAAATGGTGAGAAAATAGAAGGCAATGGCAATGTTGAAGTCTTGAAAGATGATGAGAAGAAAGGAGCAAGAAAAAGAACTGTAACTGCTTCTGCTCAACCAGTAGATAATTCTTCCATGCCCTTCAAGTTGAAATTTAAAAGGGGCAAAGTCATTAATCTTCGATCTGATAGCATCGGAGCAAGAAGACTCTGGTCCAATATTGGAAGGCTGGCTAGTGATAATCTCAATGGTAATGGTCTACTCGGGAAGAGAAGCTTTAGGAGGAGGAGAAACAATGCGATCATAGACTCCAAAGATCCAGATTCAGAAGTCCAATCTGTTGTTTTGAAACATCAAGGTGTCACAGAGAAGAAAGATGGACAATCGCTCTTCAATCATGTGATTGAAGAGACTGCGAGCAAGCTTGTGGAGACGAGGAAGAGCAAGGTGAAGGCTTTGGTGGGTGCTTTTGAAACCGTGATCTCTCTCCAAGAAAGTAAACCAGTATCTGCTGTCTGAGTTGCAGGTTTTAATAACTCACTCCAAGTTTGCATGTTTTGTATATCTTACTGTAAAGTTTTTTAACTTAAAAGTTGAGTTCATATCAAAAAATAAGATTTGATGTGTGGTGGCTTGTGTATATGTGTGAATGAGGAGAACCAAGGTTGAGGACGAACACTGGTTTCAGAAAGTTGTATAATTTACTCAGATCCTGCTAATGCAAGTTTTTGGTTTGTATAAAAAAAGATTGTTCTTTATTGGTTTCTAATTTGGTATCGGTACAATTACTTTGTTATGTATGTGCTTGTGTTTCATGTTTCTGTGAACAAATTTGGCCCCTGCCATCATGGTAAGAGATCTTATATACAGAAAGATGATGTCTTGTGTATATCTCTTATGAGTACAAAGAGAATCAAGTTCTTGAAGAAGATTTGTTTCGGTAAGATGTGTTATTTACAGGTATTCTGTTATGCTAGTTGTTCTTTGTGTAGAGAAACTTCATTCTTTACTTTTTTCAGTTTTGTTGCAGTCATATTTAGTGTTTCATTGAATAAATTTTGATTGATTGCTTGCATTTCTTCTGATACATACATAGATACACACACACACACACATTCATATATACATACATACATACATACACACACGTGTGTGTATGTGTGTAAACATATATGTATACGTATATCTATTACATAGAATAGAATTGCCAATGTCTTTTCTGTAGGGTTAACTTATCAGCTGAAGGCTTGTAGATGTACGGTGACATTGTTCACTTATTTTTTTTTTTTTTTTGTTTCAAGCATTTGTATCTCATTCTGTGAATCTTTCTTTGCAATTTATGACATTAACACATTCTTTTTCTTTGACCAGCATTTTATGGATTGGACAGAGAATTCCACCTTCAGTATCTCTACTCTTTTCTGTCTCGTTTCCAGCCCAGCTTCAATATGGCAGAGTTAGCAATTCGTTTTACCCGCATGCATGTGTACAGCGTGCTCTGCATCGCGAGTTCAGGTTTTTTTCATCTACCTTCGTATAAAATGGTGCATTTGGTAATCTAATATCACTTGTTCTATTCAATATTACTTAATTCCTTGTTCTTCTGGTTTCCTTTCTATCATTTTTTTTTTCTTTCAGACATATATATTTTTGTTCTTTAATTTTCATTAGTCTTGTAAATGTGCTATTTGTCACACAAAATGCCTCCTTATCTTACAAAACAATCCAACTATAGGAGTAGCTTTTGTTCTTACCCAGATGCAGGCCTGCATATAGCCTAGTGTCAGAGGAAGCACACACACAATTTTACAAAAACAATTGTAAGCCTCTGGACAATATTGACGATTATATACAATATTCTTTCAGTTTAACGGTTCTATTTCTAGCAGAAATATTGTTCTTGAGGAGTAGCTCAAGTGGTATAATTTGGAAATAAGTTAGTGGTGATTCTAAGTTCAAGTCTTCACCGTCTTCATTTCTCTCTCTCTCTCTGTTTTTTTTTTTTTTTTTTTTTTGGGCTTACGAGCATGCATAAACTGTAATGTTTTAAATGTTGTTCTTGATTAATGAAGATACCAAACATCAATAACAATCATGGGAATTTAAGAAATTATAATAGATGGGGAGAATATAAATATGAATTATGTTTCGCATGACAATATACAGTAACTATAATGTTTTAATTGTGATTATAGACTAATTAAGATAGCTAATAGTTTGAAACAAGTATGAGCATTTTGAATATTATGATAGATGGGGACAATATAAAATTAAACTATGTTTTGCTCAAAAAACTCCCAGGTTACTTACTAAAGGTAATTAGGATTTACTGTAGAGGTTGTGACATGTGGTATTGTAAGGGCCTTCTTCTTACCCCTAGCATAAGTACTGCCTTATAATTACCTAACATATATGATAACGGGTAAAAATTTTCTTTACCCTATAGGTAAACGGGTAATAAAAGATAGAAATTGAAAAATAGGAATATAATGAGTTAAATGTTAAAGAAAATAATGAAAACCATATGTTTTCTAAATAACATACTTGGAAATATTAAATCAAGTAGAGACTTCATTTAAAGTTGATTCAATGCTCCAAATTTCTCATTTATTAGTTATTCCATAAAAATATTGGTTGGTTCAAAAGAAAATAATACTGTACACTATTAATGTTATTAATGTTCTTTATAATGTTTTAGAAGGGTAAATGGGTAAAAGGTAGGTTTTAAAAATAAAAAAAAAAAAAAAAAACCTTTTCTCTACCATATTATATAAATGTTAAAAGTTTTTATCCCTATCCTACCCTATCATTAAAATGGGTAAGAAAACCTATACCCTAAGAAACAGGGTAAACAGGCTTATCCTTACCAAATGCCGCCTCCATTTACTTTAACTATTTCAAGATCCTATAATTCACCAATTTAAGCCCAAGGATCCTTCGGGCTAAGGATTAGTTTATGCAGAGACTGAAATTTTTTGTTTTGCGTCCGCCACTGTGAATCTTATCTCTCACTTGAGACTAAGGTTTTAAATCTCGGAGTTGGTGTGGGCATCGGTCGATGGTTTATGATATCGTTTCGCAAATGTTGATAGTATATAGGTACAATATCAGTAATATGAGTACCGATATCATAAGGTCTTATATCATATTGGATACTTCAAAATCCTATATAATCTTCGTTGTATGTATTGGTTCGGCCCATATTTAAAACCTTGTTCGAGATTAAGTGACTAACTAAGCCTGATGTCTGCCATTAATCTGCTATCAGCTAACCATTTAGGTTTTAATTCGTGCCCATCTCTTTGCATAGCGGTGTCATGGCTGGAACCTGCACAAATTCATAGTGAGGAGAGGATGTAGAAATCACTCAAATTTGATGGGCACATATGAACTTATAAACCGATCCCATTATGAAACAATGAAGGTTCAATATTGAGGACATTGAGTTTTAGGAGTGCATCATATGATGACGAGCACTATCTAACCAGTAACAACATCCGTCTTCTTGGGAATACATTTTGTGCTCCTGTTATTTCTGGTATTCCAACAATTCTTAGAATCAGCAAATGTTGACAAGAAAGCCGTTGATGCATTGTTGGCATGATTGAGGTACATCATTTTGTCAAGAAATATATTCAGAAACATAAACATTTGCGCGGAACCTTCCCTCTTGATCTTAGCTCTCTTGCCATCTCCCTTGTCTTTAATTCTCTAGTTCTTTTCCTCTCTTCTGAAGCTGCTCTTGCTCCACTAGTGATTTTGTCAACCCGTGATATCTCATTACGGTATTCTTGAAAATATCTTGCCCGTCTCTCTTGCAGCTCCCTCTGCAAATCCAATTTCGAATGCAATATTCAGCAATTAAGATTTCAGGCAAATTGGGTGAAACTGCTATTACATTTTTGAAAGAAGATTTGCTTATTCATTTTAGACGGGTCCTTAAGTTATGACGGTTTGTTTATGTTATTGTTATTAAATGCAAGTGCTAAGGAAAAGAAAATATCATGCAAAGGTCAACCAAGTATGGCAATTCAAATTTAGACCTCTTTTCGTTCCAGTCCACGTTTGGCTTTCATCTTCTTGTCGTTCTCCCACTGTAAAATTCTGGAGTTCATTTTCTCGTACCTGGAAATTTTTGAGCATGTCAGTAGCATTATCATTTACCATTCATTGGAGTAAAATGGCGTACTGTCATATGTGCACTACCATTTTCTTATTTTGGTCATCTGTTCTTCCTCCCAGACATCAGCTTTCATTTCTTCTTCTTTTCTCGACTTGTCTGGTCTAGGATACCATATTGCTTCAGGGTGTTCCGCTTTCATGTCTTGTCTGTCGCTCCCCGGGTCGTTTAGATACTTTTCGGAGAAAGTTGGTGTCTTCTTAATAGTAGGGGTGCTTCCCAGCTTTTTGGTAGTCATAGAGTCTTCCAGCATCATTTGGTTTAACGATTTAGACTTCCTCAACGTCTTCTCTCCTGAAATTGGATGGATGTGACTAAGAGAGTATATTTGAATGGTGTTTTCCGCCATTGAGGAAACTGGAAAGGATGATGCCAGTTTTTGGTGGGGGGTACCATTTGTGTGTCCTGGTATCTGTCTAGCAGCATTGGTAGTAGAGTCTTCGAGCTTGCTTTGGTCGAATGTTGCAGACTTCCTCATTGATCTCTCACCTGAAATCATTAGATTTATTACAAGTGAAGGGCATGAATGAAACAAGGTGTTTCATAGAAGTCCTTTATCCAAGTTGATCTGAAATCTGGCATGAGCTTGACACTAATGTTGCAGTCAACATCAAACCTAGGATTTTGACCATAAACGCCAATATGTTGATCTCCTCAAACCAACTCTGGTATCGGGTTTTTGCCAAAAATTCCTTACTATGTTATCTAGTCTAAGGTAATCAAGGCTTTTTTTTTTTGTTGGTTTTGCTCTTATCAAGGGCTAATAAGGTAAGCCATTTATGATCCAATTAGAGGCCGGTTCTTTGGTTGTAATCAACATAATATTAAATTTGGGCTCATTCAGTTTAGTACTATATCACTTTCAGTTTACAGTTGTGCTTTCAGAAGTGAGTTGCTCTCCACAACAAGAACAACAACTAAGCCTTTTATCCCAAGTATTCGAGGTAAGCTACACGAACCAAAAAAGAGAATCACGCCGGATCAATCACTTTGATAGTCCTTCTCCATTCATTTCTATCAAGTAATATCTCCTCATTTAAACCTCTAGAATCCATATCTTTTCGTATCACCTCTATCCATATTTTCTTCGGTTTTTCCTTTGTTTGTTTAACTTGTCCTACATTGATAAACTCCCCTCGTCGAACTGGTGCATTTGTAAGCCTATATTGCACATGACCAAACCATTATAAGCAATTTTCTCGCATCTTCTCATCGATAGGAGTTACACCTATTTTAGCACAAATATTTTCGTTTCTCACTTTATCTCTCGTTGTGTTGCCGCATATCCAGCGGAGCATGCGCATCTCTGTTACACTTATTTTCTGTGAATGACGTTTCTTTATAGCCCAACATTCCGTGCCATATAATAAAACTGGCATAATAGCAGTTCTATAAAAATTTTCTTTTAGTCTTAGCGGAATGTTACGGTCGCATAAAATTCCCGTTGCACTCCTCCATTTCAACCAGCCAGCTTGTATCGTATGGTTAACATCATTATTGATCATAGAATCCAAATATCTAAACTGACTGCTCATTTGTATCTCTTGCCCATTCAGTGTTACAAAAGTGAGTTGCTCTCCATGGTTCTCAAATGATTTTGGTATTGGTTATAGTTACGTCAAACCCCGGATCTAGGATGAATTTTAACATCTACCTTTAAAATTATTTAAATTACTACAATTCTAGAGAACTTATCGATAACACCTTAAGGATAATAGTTAATGTTTATTTCAGTAAATTGTTACACAATTAGGCCTCTAGTGATTTCTGAACAATAGAGACATGCGACGAAAACTTACCTGTTGAAATTTTGCTAGTATCTGTTGGCTTGGTGATACTGCCAGTATCGGCAGGCTTGATCACACTGCTAGTATCACTTGGCTTGGTGATACTGCCAGTATCAGTTGGCTCGCTGATACTGCTGGTATCAACTGGTTTGCCCATACCGCCTTCTTCCTTTTTGCTTGTGATCTTGGTTGATGTTCTTCCAATTCGTTCTGTGTGATCTTTTTTGTCTGGCGAACTTCCACTGTCTTCCATGTAAGCAATGGCGTATGCAGCTGCTGCAATTGCTGCCTCTATTTCACCATCGCTGGATGTATCTGCATCACTCGTTTGGGCAGAGAGCGGTCTCTGGAACCTCCCGGCCTTTCTTCTCTCTGCACAAACAAATTTGTCAATTCCTGTATCAGTCTATACTTTCCGAGACTGGATAGTCTTCAGTAAATATATGTTAAAAGTCACTACCATTACATCTTTATTCTTTGTTACTATTATATGTAAAATGCAGTATCTTTCTTTATTATGTAGTGTGAGATGCAAGTATTTTAGATTGAATTTGAATTCTTGGTGAATGTATGTAAAATAATTCATAGTCAAATTCCATAGCAAAGGCTCAAGTGCTTAACCATAGAATTACTCTTGGTTGTGGTTAAATCTACGATGTGGATTCGTATTTACTTATGGAAGGATCATATTATGACATGTGAGGAGCGAATTGATGATGAATTAGGATTTTGGATTTCCTCTCTCTCTTTTTTTTTTTGGTAGCAGAGATATGCTTATGTTGTTGGATGTGCGGTAATACTAGAAGAGGTAAAGTGAGAAATGAGGATATTATTGATAAGGTAGGCATAGTCCCTGTTGAAGAAAATATACAAGAAAATCGTCTATGATGGTTTACTTATGTACAACATAAATCAACAAATGCACCAGTTAGAAGAGTGATGATTATCAACGTAAGGCAAGTTAAAATATGAATGGAGGTGATACGAAAAGATATGGATACTAGAGTCTTAAAAGACATATTGCTCGGTAGGAGTGAGATGAAAATGATCATCCATATGATTGATCCGACATCCGACATGATTATCTTTTGGTTCATGTTGCCTACTCCAAGTACTAGGGTTGAAAGGCTTAGTTGTTGTTATTGTTGTTGAGTGCAAACTTTCATCCTTTATTTGTCTTTGAGATATGTATTGGTCAAACTTCCAAAAGGCAAATAGTAGAAAAGAATAAAGTAATGGCAAGCCATTAGAGAATGTACGGTGGGAAAAATGTCAAATTTAACTTTCTAGATTTAACGTAAGGTTTGTATTCCAAGTCTTTTTTTATTTTGATGGGAAGATGAAATTAAGTAGGAGTTTGATTGAGGTGCATTGAAATTTAACTAATAGGAAGTTAGGGACATTTTAAAAAGTAATTAAAAAAAATTTTACATTTATAATTGTTGACATATACAAAGGCATTTAAATATTTAATATCTTTTTCTAAGTTAAGGATGGATTGATACAATCTGACAAATTCATGGAATGCATAATGGAAATGTTCTTAAAAATACCATTTTATCGAAATAATGTTTTTAATATCTGCAAGTTACCTCCCTTAAAAGAAAACGTCTTCTTTGGTGGTATCCTTCCTTTGATGTTGTATTCATCTTCTTGGCTTTCCTCTCCTGAACAGGAAAACTTTACCCTGATAAGATAATTATTTCTTTACATCAGGAGCTATTTTACTCAACGAGGACCAAAAATTCGAAAAGATAAAGATAAAAAAGGATCGCTGACTTCGTTTCTTCTTCATTTGAAGTAAAAATTTAGTATTTTTATGAATACAGTACCTCGATTGCTTTACTGAGTTCTCCATTGTCTGGTTACAGGTATAATCTGCAGCAGATGAGGAGAGAGTTTGAATATCTATCGGCTTTGGAAAAATGTAAGAATGCAGTGTAAGATTTTTATGCAGGGGCTAAGCTTGATTACAAAGTTATGTTTCTTGTATTTTATGTTTTTTGGTGCAGCTGATCAAGGAGGGAGGGGAAGAGAAGAATGGTGGTTGGTGCAAGCAAGCTGAGGAGTTTTGTTTTGGCATGCAAGTTCTGATTAGTATCTGCTGCTGTATGTATCTGCTGCTGTGTGCAGGTGGTTGAAGAGAGGGATCAAATCTTTGTATATTGTTTATGTATCTTTGCTTCTGGGCCAGGGTTATAGTTGAATGTGCTCTATGTTTCTTTTAAACAACTTCTGATGATTTCCATGATGATGATGCACTTGTTCTGATATGACCATTAATGGAATGCTGGGGGCTATTTGTTCTGAGTGTGTTAAAGAATGATGTGCAATCTCTGATTTATGATTTTTTAAGGATTTTTAAATATCTTTTTAAATTTTTTTTTAATATTTTTAGATTTATAATAATTTTTAAATATTTTTAAAAGTTTTTTATTTTAATTAAAAAAATAAAAACTTTGCTATCATCCCAAGCTTGCACGAACACCGTATGAGTCTGGCCTGACCCATCATAGTGCATTGGGCCGGGTCCGAGACCGCCCGCCCACCCTCTGTGCCAAGCACGACCCGCGCCCGGACCCGCACGTGCCCAGTCCCGTGCCATGCCGGGCCGATCAGACACCACTCTCAGCTCCGCCAGCTCGCTCTCCCCCTCTGTGGTCCCCATCCCCATTTCAAAATCTCCCCTCCCGCCTCTTGGAAACCCTAACCCTAAATTCAACCCCCCTCGCCGCCGCGAAACCCCATGGAAGTCACCGACGAGCAGCGGCGGAGAGCGGAGGCCAACCGCCTCGCCGCCCTCGAGAAGCGCAAGCGCGCGGCCGAGCGCTCGACCGACGACGTCTGGCGCCTCTTCCGCTGCCGCAAGATCCCCAGCCCCACCACCTCGAACTCGAAAGCGGATCCGGATCCGCCTCCTCCCGCTCGATTCCGCATCTTCATCGAGATCTGCTCTCCCACCGAGTTCTCAATCACCCCGCGGCCCCTGAACGGGTTCACATTCGCGGGTGAATTCGAGTGCTTTCGAAGAATCGACGCCTGTCTCTCCTCGGTACCTCTCTAATTTTAGAAAATTAGGGTGAGAGTTAAAAAAAAAATTTCATTTTTATTATTCTGTTCTTGGTTCTTTAGGCTGTGCTTTTTCGCCCAATTGAGAGCCGGGGCATTCGAACAGCGGCGGTGTTCAAGATTACGGATCATGAACTGGTGCTGAGATGCTTAAAGACACTGTCGGGGGTTGAGCTGCAAGATATTCCTCGTATGACACTGTCAGTGGTCAAAAAGTTTCAAGATTGTGTGGGAGGTCCGTGGAGGCCATTATTTGACGGGTGGTATAGCGATAAACAAGTCGATGAGTTGTTGGGGAAACTGCCCAAGACTTTAAGCGGCACTCTTCTTCCCTTTCAGCTTGAAGGTGTGAGGTTTGGTCTTAGGAGGGGTGGGAGATGCCTCATTGCAGATGAGATGGGACTGGGCAAGACAATCCAGGTAACATATTTTTCTTTGTAGATATCTAGAAATGAGTATAATTTGCTGACATTGTCATATTTTTTATTATGAGGTTTTATTGTGCTTCTATGTATGGATCATCATTGTTATTGCAATGCTCACATGTCATATTTGTCTGAGATGGAAATATTAGTTAATTAGAAAACAATTCCAAGGATAATTGAGGAAAAAATGTTCTATGGCATCTCTTGTACCAGAAAATCAATTCCAAAGATAGTTCAAATTTGGAAGCTATGTTGCAACTTGCAAGGAAGGGGACACTCCAATATCTTATCCCAAAATGAGCGTAATCACTAATTAGCTGAATAGCCAGTTGCAAAATTGCAAAGACCTAAAGAATATAAAGCAATACAAATCAATTGTCCATCTTGCATTCTCATTTCTGCCACACTCATTGCCCAACATTTGTAGCCATAATGCATTATTGGTCTAATAGCCATTATATAGAATTTCCGCTACAGTTTCAATGGTATATTACGATTATAAAATTTCTGAAGTGTTTCTTCTTTTCTAACCATTCCACTTTGATTTATGCATCACATAGTCCTTAATTTCACTATGTCCATGAATGATTGATCTCAAGTATCAAAAACGACTTTTACAAGGTATATTTTGTCTATCAATTGGGACCACAAACTCATCTCAGTTCACACAATATAGATAAAACTACACTGCATATATTCTATATTTGTTTCACTATCCTTTAGATTCTAAAACTTCTCTCAATCTTTCTACTTTGGATGTTATCTCTTCCTGATCTCTTCAGCTAGTACAATATCATCCACAAACAATATGTACCTTGGTACCTCTTTTGGTATATTTCTAATAAGTTCTTCGAGGGTTTAAAGCCTAACCTTGGTACAAACCTATGGTGATGAGAAAAACTTTTGTTGCACCTTTCATTTTCTCACTCGAGTAACTAATCTATTGTGCATATTTTTATCACATCTATATACGTACTACTCTTCTTTCTTTTCTAAAACCCACTGTATTATCTCCCTAGACACCCTATCACATGCATTTCTAAATCAATGAAACCAATATAAGATGCAATTTATCAAAATGAGGTGACTTAACAGTAGCAACAATATATAAATAAGTTACATATTATAATAAATGAAATGACCAAGTTGGAGAAGACTACATAATGCCTATGTAACAGTCGCTGGCCTGCCGACTATATGTGGATTTGGTGGACATTGTGCAACTACCATGGATTTCATGATGATGTACCCATATGCAAAGAAAATTAGGTACTTTCATGTTAAGTGAGGTTCCCGCTATGACCCATGGCCTTCAACGGCTTGTGTTTGGTGTTGAAATTTCTGGGGCCTCCTGTGGCAGTTCAATCTTGTAATTAATGGCAAGTTGATCTTATCAAGAACTATCATTATTATGCCTCCATAAGGAATAGTTTCTTATCTACAAAATATAGATATCAAATAAAAGTAAAACAACATGTGCAATAAGTATAGAATCTGGACCAATCCTAACCATTTATGGGTATGCATGGTTCCATGACACTTTGAAGCTCCACCAGTTCCTCTAAATTTTAAACAATTATCTAGCTTGATATGAATGCTCTGTCTTAGCTTGCATACTCTAAGAAGCAAACCATGCCTAAAAGTAATATGAACTTATCAATATTCTAGCTACAACCCTCTGAGTGCGGTTGATATTCTTCAAAATATTTTCCTGTATTTTTGGGGTTATTTCTAAAAATTTTAAGTTCTGTTTGGATTAAATAAACCTAATGGAAATAATAGAGAAGGTGGTTCCATAGCACTTTCAAGCTCCACTCAAGCTCCATTCAGATCTCCTAAAATATAAAATCAATTTATCATGATATTAATGGTAGGAAGAAGAAGAAGACATCATAGAAAAAATTGATGAAGAAATATCATTCTAGATCCATAGTTCCATACATTTTAGGAAGCAAAAACAATATTACACTTGAGCTATTTTATTAGCTATTTTCTATTTAAACTTGCACTTTTTCATGTCGGCATCCCCACCATTCCATCCGACATCTCCCCTCCAAAGTAAATTTTCTGGCTCCTCTCTTATCTGCAACCCTCAAATCAACCCTCAAATCAGGTTTAGGATTCTTTAGAATATATTCACAACTTTCAAAAATTTGTCATAAAGTTTCTATATTTTATTATATGTTAAAGTAAGTCTAATGTAAATAATTGAAAGGATGATCATGGTTTTTTTGGAGTGGGAGTAGTGTGCTCGTCTTGTGAAACATTGACATACTGGAGCAATCCAGTGATGGGCTATCATGAGGTTTGACATTGAATGCCTCAAGTCGAACTAACCTATGGCCATCAGGTGGAAAATCTTTATTAACCTTTACTTGTATTTTAACTTATTCATGATGCAATTTAAAGATGACATAAAGTATCTTGAAACCACTTTATTTATAACCGTCAATTTGAGGATTAAAGATAGAAAATAATATACCATATTTATACATCTATTTACTTTATGAATCTTTGATATACTGTAGCTAAAATCTAATTGAAATTCCTTAGTTAGGCAAATATAAAGCAAGAAATCATCGAATGATACATTGTTTTGCTACACAAAAAATCATTGAATGATACATTTTTTTTTTTGCTACAATTAAAATGTATGAAGATTTTCTTTTGTTTCATTTTTCAATAGTGTAATAATCCTTAATTTTTTTTACCATAACTAAATGAATAAACAAATAAACATAATAATTTCAACTATTCATCTTTCCTCTTCTATAACCTCCTAAATTCATTCATTCTTCTAACCCTTTAAATTACATAACTCTCAAAACTTTATAAATTCCATAACCCCTCAAACCCTTTGAATTTCATAACTCCCTAAACCCTTCACATTCTATAACTTCTAAATCCAACACTATATAAACCCAAGCTCTTTTCTAAATTCAATTTTACACATTCTCTAAAATTTCTCTTTCCCTCTCACTTTGTTCGAGCGTTTCGTCGGATTGCTGTCATTGGCCTCGTCGAAGCTACCACCCCTCGTAGAAGTTTTGACGGAGAAACTCCTATATTCTTCCTTCCCTTGTAACTCTGCTATTTAAGATTGGTAAAACTACTTTCTTAAATTCCTTTTGCATTTATCTTATTGGATCTTAGTATTAGCTCACACACTATCTAACGACCCTAATAAACGATATTCACTATCTTATAGAGCCAATAAGATGGATTCAAACTCATTTATTGATTTCACATAGAATTTAGGGTGATCCTACAATTTTAGGCCAAAATATTATCTATAAATCAACTAGGAGACTCTTCTCCAAAATAAATATAAAATAAAATAAAATAAAATAGGAGGAAAATAATTGATCATTTAAAGGAAATTCTTATATGCTAAACTTATCCAATAAATCCAACAAATATAAAATCAAACAAAAATATAACCACATAGAAGTTGAACAATATTAATATTTCTTTGTTGACATGGACTTCAAGTTCAGTATTAATATAGCATATGCCAGCTGAGCCCACCTTACATCTCCTATAAGCCTCTCTTACCAAACAAATAAGAATGCGGTTCGATGAGAATTAACCAGTTTAAATATTTACAAAATATGTAACTAACAGCTTATTAGGACAACATTAGAAGTTAATTTTCTACACTAATATTATTTAATTTTAAAATCAATACTAAGTGCTTTATGAAAATTAGAAATTCCCTAAAAATCACATGAATTTATGATAAACCATTTTTAACAAATATATTATAATTTTATGTGTAGATTGTTTCGTGTGATTACTAATTGGTAGATAAGACCTTCACGAATCGAGATGAGTTCTTTTTAGACTCACTAAACATACTAGTTTTTCTTATAAAAATATTACTTCAATTATATCGTCTAAATTTGTTATTACAAGTATTATTTTTTTATATTGTTAGAAATTAACTTATAGAAACTAAATTTGTTATTACAAGTGCAGTCATTGGCATTTCTATTATTTTTTTATGCTGTTAGAAATTAAATGAATACTTGTTAAATTACAGAATATAGTTGGGTTTTTAATAAATCATTAAAATGCTATAATCGTGGAAAAATACTGTTTGCGATATCATTTTATATCGGTGTCTAGAAAAGTTATTTTGTATGCTGGTTCTCTAATTAAGGAACGTGTAATGCACGAAAAACCTCCCAGCATCCATACACTGGCCCGGCCGATATCTGTATGATATCTCAAATCAGTAAATCCTTGATATAACCAATTGTGATTTATTGAATAAAATATAAACTGAACGGACTTTATAAATTATGTTGTTAACAAATTAACAAAATCCAATTGAAATATTGTACCCGATATTCAATATACAAGTTATGAAAACCAGATTTTAGACCTATATGTAGTATAATTAAATGATGCTGGGTTGGGGGAGAAACTGAATGATGGAAATATACTCTGTTTTGCCTGTAAACTTGTTAAGTTGTACAACTGAATATTTCGAAACCATGGGTGCGTGATGATTTGCTGATCATACCTGATTATAATTCTTGTTTGCCTAAGGACAGGTCCGATTCAACACCGGACAATCCATGTGACTATTTTCTGGGTCTGTATAAGAAACAATCGAAACAGTAGTATCCCATCAGTTAGCTTTTCTAATTACATGACATTCTAAATAAACTTGCTATAATTGTGACTATACTAAAAGATATTTGTTTTAATTTATGTCACTTAATATTATCGTTACTTATGAATTTAATATTTTCTAAGACTTACATTATTATCATGTTTAGATATAATTATTACATCACATATTTGTTTTTTATATTTATTGTGTTGGTCGCTAAATGACGACCTGAATATGCATGTCCAGAAACTGAGTTGAACCCTGTTGATCCTACTGCGGAAGACATGGAGTATTTTGTTGAAGTGACCGAAAATCAGTAGTTGGCATGTACTTAACTTATATTAAATGTAGTCTTTTCATATTTTTGAACATATCATTGCTTAATAGATATTATCTTAAGTTATTGTAATAACCCTTCATCTTTTATAGCTATAAATAAATAAATAAAAATAAATAAATAATAAATATAACATTTCATTTTTTTTCTATAACTCTTACACCTTTCATTTTCTTTAACCTCCTAAACTTTTCATCTTCTCCAACCTCCAAACTCTTTATCTTCTCTATTATTTTAATAATGAAACTCCCATATTTAATTCTCAAAATTAAACTCCCTAATTAAACTAAAACCTTTCATATTTTAAACTCTTCAAAATTAATCTAAAACCTTTCAAATTCCATAACCTCTCAAACTCTTGAAATTCCATAACACCTCAAGCCCCTTAAATTCTATAACTCCCAAAACCCTTCACATTCTATAACTCCTAAATCCAACACTATATAAACCTAACATCTTTTCTAAATTCAATCTAACTCATTCTCTAAAATTTCTCTCTTCCTCTCATCACGCCGAAAGAGCCGCCACCAGAGTCGCCACCGTCGGAGCCACCACTTTGCCCGAGATGAAGGCATTTCTCCTTATCTTTCCACATCTTAAATTATCACCGTTTTGTCAAAAAGTTAGTAATAAAGTCTTTTATTTCTTATTGGGTTAAACTATTGGACCTTAGAACTACTTGACCCATTAACTAATAACCCTAATGATTTAAGAATAATATCCATCATTTTATAAACCCAGTAAAATGGAGTCTAACTTATTTCTTAATTTCAGACCCACTTAACTTTAAAATCAATTTTAAGTATGTTATAAATATTAGAAAATTCTCTAAAAAACATCTTATTTCAAATTAATCCGATTTTAATATTCTTAGAATATTTTTAATGTGTAGATTGCTCCGTTGAGTGACATTGAAAAACAAAAATCCAGGTGAGTTCATTTTTGGACTCACTAATCATGCTATTTTATATACATGTTTCAATCATGTTATTTATTTTGTGTAAATTGATTTGTTATTCTGTAGGAATTTATCAATTACTTACTATATTTCTTGTTATTAAAAATCTATTATCAATTATCATTAAATTTAAATTACAGAGTATAGTTAGATTTTAGAATAATCATATATACAAATTTGATAAATCACATAAAAGTTATATTCACAAAAAAATACTGTTCGTGATATTATTTTGTGTCGGTGTCTAGAAAAGTTATTTTGTATGCTGGTTCTCTAATTAAGGAACGTGCAATGCACGGAAAACCTCCCAGCATCCATATAATTGCCTGGCCGATATCTCTATAATGTTTCAAATCAGTGACTCTTAAATATAGCTAATTGTGATTTATTAAATAAAGCATAAATTGAACAGACTATAAATCATATTGTTAATAAATTAAGAAAAATCCAATTGAAATATTGTACATGATATAATCAATATACTGTATTATACCTAAATGACACTGGGTTGGGGGAGAAACTGAATGATGGAAATATACTCTGTTTCGGCTGTAAACTTGTTAAGTTGTACAACTGAATATTTCGCACACCATGGGTGCGTGATGATTTGCTGGATCATACCTAATTAAAATTTCTGTTTGCCTGACGGCAGGTTCGATTCAGCACCGGACAATCCTGTGACCATTTCCTCGGTCTGTACAGGAAACAATCGAAACAATTGTATTCCATCAATTAGCTTTTCCTATTACATGACATCCTAGACAAAAATACCTTTGTTATAAAGTTGACTCCATTTAAATGACAATAAAATAACCTAAATTAATTGACATTATTATTACAGACATTTCATTCCATATTTTCTAAAACTTGTATTATTATTATGTCTGAACATAACAGTTATATTTCACAATTTTTCTGCGTATTTTATTTTAGTCGTAATCTGACGATCTGGGTGTGCATGCCCAGATTTACCGATAGATACGTCATAACTGATGCAGAATTTGGTGCACTTTAAAGAACTGATTGAAGCTCAATAACGGTCTTTTTATTTAGTTTCATTGTATTTTGTTTCAACTGTATCTAAATTTCGTTCAAATAAGTGAAAAGTCAAACTTTTGTTGAATTTTTCTGTCGTAATTACTGATTATTATTATGGCCAATTTATTGAGGTTTTAGCATATTCAAACCGAATATATTGCTAGTACCTGCTGCACGTGCTCGAATACCGTATATCGGGAGCGGGGCGTGACAATTATCCAATATCGTCATTCTATTTTTCTTTATGTAATAAACTTAATGACTTAATGAATGTCAGTTTATTTATCTACGTATATTTATTATTTGTAGCTGTGATATTATAATTGAGACTTTAGCATATTCAAATTGAATATGTTGCCGGTACCTACTACACGTGCTCATATACCGTATATCGGGAGTGGGGCGTGACAAATAGCAAACTGCTGAATGAGTTGTAGCTCAAAAACAACCAAGGAACTGCTTAAACTCAAGAGGGAGCCTTCCTCTCTTTTCCCTTCTCTCGCTTGTACTATCTCGAGCTTTCTATCAAGTTCATTATTGGCGAAAAGCATCAAGGGAAATTTTGCTTATTATAATAAATGGAACGGGCTTTTGTTTATGGACCTATTCATATCCCATATTATTAGTTACATAGATTTTATAAATCCTGCGGTAATAAATAATAAAGCTTGTAGATCAAGGTGTATGATATGGTTTAATATACTGATAATTTTCCCATAAAACAAAATTCTCTTTTTAATTAAGCCAACTCCAATTATTTTAGGGTTGCTTGGTTAATCATAGTCTTCATTATGTTAATACTATGTTAAGAATCAAGGAAACTTTTGCTTATTACAATACTAGAATGGGCTTTTATTATAGAGATATTTCTATCTCATTTTATTAATTACAATGATTTTATAGACATTGCAATGATAAATAATAAAGCTTCTAGATCAAGTTGTATGCTATGATTTAATATATTTTTTTTCCATAAATCAAAATTATCTCTTAAATCAACTCAACTAGTTTAAGGTTGCTTGATTAATCATAGTCATTGTTATGTTAATACCAAGTTAAGAATAATGATCATAGCAGATGAGATGAAACAAACATGGAATGTCAGGAATGTGCCAAATTTCCAACAATAAAAATGTTTATTTCATAGACATTTGAATTATGAATAACACTTTATTTTTTTTATAATTTGATATTATATAAAATGCATTGCTTATGTATGGTAACTATTGATGTTAACATTTATATGATTAAGGTAACAGATCTAAGCTTTTCGTTTTATATCTTTCTATTGAAATTATGTCTTAAATGTGGTAGCTGGAAAGAAGATAACTCCATTTGTGCAAAACCATAATGCTTTATGGAAGATGTCCATATAATTTAAAAAAAATTCAATGTTTTAAAATTCAATGGAATATTATATCTCTTGTGAGGTTTTACTTCGTTTTTTCTCTGACCACACACTTTAACAAAAAAAATAAATAAATTCAAGGTTCAGAACTAATCGGTATTAATGCACTGCACTTTCTATTGATAATAAATGTTAATGAAAAAATCATATTAAAGATGATTTTTGTAATGTAGAGAAAACATGTGGATATTGCTTACATACAAAGTTGTCAAATCCGGACATGTATTGCATTATCCTCATGTATTGTATGACATGTTTATATTCTATTTTAAAATTTATTGATCAATATGTAATAGGTACATTATCAAACATAGGAAGTAGCAATATATTTAGCACATATATGAGCAAATTTAAAGCATAAGTAAAAACAACAATCAGCAAATGTTAAAGCTGGTTACGTAGAATACAAGTCAACAACCGTATACAAATAGATAACTAACATACAAAATGAACTAATAGTTATTTGGCGATGAGGTTATTAATCAAAATAATACTGCATTAGCAAACATAATATATTGTTAGATCACTTGAAGTTGAATAATGTTAATGTTCAGTTTCCTCTTTATTTTCTTTGCTCCACACAAACTCCTTTTTTACTATAATCTTATTTCCCTTTTCTTTTTATATAGCTATACACTTAAAGAATGTATAGATTTCCTTCTGCATTGTATCTTATTGTAGGATACAAAGGGTATACGGGAGGGATATTGGTTGACAACTATGTTTACATATTACATATTAGAAATGACAAAATTATCTTGGAATGTGAAAGTGACATGTGATTTGGGACAAAAGCTTAAATAAATTATATTGTGTAATGATGACATTGAGTAAATGATAGGATTTTTTATGATAGGTTTTTTTTTTCATGATTTAAAGAAAAGTTACTTCATGAATCATGATAGAATAATTTGTTATAGGCTTGTTAGAGTGGTTTACTGAATTCGGTATGTGTTTAATTTCCTATGAGGCTGCTATTTTCTCGAAAACACCTAATTTTTTGTATGTGCTCAATATCCATGGTGGAACTAAGGTTTTATGAGAGAAGCAAAGCTTATTTGCTTAAAAATTATATATTCATTTTTAAAAAATATTATATATTATGTTGTAAGTAAGAAAAATTATATTGAAGCCAAGTATGTGAAATTAAAGCATGATGTGGGATTAATTTGATTAAGGTATTGCTAAATTTGTTGTTTTAGATTATTTTATTTTGTAAACTAAATTAGTATGGAAAATGTTTGGAAAATTGTTCTATCTAATTAGATCAAGGTTTGAGTGTAAACTAAAAACTTTTGCAAAGTGCCACTTATTGTGGTTAACACCAGTTTGACGTGGTTTGCAGTAATCTGGGTCACATGGGTCCTTGAATTATGTAGGTGGTGGCAAAAATTGTGTAGTTCAATGCATAACAAATTGTAAATTAGATCATTTATTTTTTTAATATTTCTTGCAGGGGCAAAATCAAGTATGTAAATTATGATTTTTTAACTTGTATTAATGTTTTTATTTTGGGGATCTGGGAGGTTGTGGGCGATTGCCCTCCCTAGCTCTGCCCCGGTGAATATAACTCTTGTTAGGTGTTTGTTTGGTAAAATCTAATTTTCATGCTAATTTCTACTTGTTTTCCCCCCAGCAAACTTTAATTGTTGCATTGGTTTTGAACTTTCTCATCTTTTTCCTTCAGGCATTAGCTATAGTTTGCTGTTTCCATGATGAGAGTCCTATTTTAGTTCTAAATGCACCAGTCAGTTGCAACTCTGATAATGTCACTCTTGCTATCATCAGTGTAGTGTTAATAGATTAGGTACTTATTTGGATTTTTATAATTCATGCAAATTTCTATTTTGTTATTCCTGGCAAACTCTATTTAATGCATTGGTATTGAACTTTATCATGTTTTTCCTTCAGGCAATAGCAATAGCTTGCTGCTTCCATGATGAGGGCCCTATTTTAGTTGTTTGTCCAGCTGTTTTGCGATTTTCATGGGCAGAGGAGTTGGAACACTGGCTTCCCTTCTTACTACCAAAGGATATACATCTCGGTACTTTTTTAATAACTTGTCAGGAGCTTCTAATAATTTTTAATCTGAAAGTTAAGTTTGTTGGAGATTTTGTTTAACAACATTACGGTAATCCACATAATTGTTCTTATACAAGTGCTGCAACATGTTCTTTCTTTGCACAATACTTGAGTGATTTTTTAAGTATTTAAATGAAATAAGAAATGTTGATGTTTCTTTTAATTTCTTATATTATATATCTAATATAACATAGTGAGTACTGAGTCATTTTCTGCATTTGATTTCTCTAATGCCATTGCACATAATGCGTAATGTCAATCTTGGTAACTCAGAGTTAGTGATGATAAGCATCATTATAGTGGCAAAGGTAAATAAGAAGTGGTAAATCAATCATTTTGTTCCGTCCTTATAACTTATGTAATTTTTTGAACAATAACAAAATTGTATGTGCATGTTAATGACTATTGCTGCTGTATAAATTTTTGCTATTTGGCACATGCAATGCATGAGTTCAAAGCATGGTTGAGACGTAGAAAATTTTAATGTTTCTAAACTCTAAACAACAAAAAGAATTTGTCAAAAAAGTGTTTTAACACCCAATCTCGATACATGCTCGATCTAAGAACGAGCATTGGGTACTTAGAAAACTTGGCAGTTCCTGGGATAACTTGTTCAAAACTTGGAATTATATATATATATATATATATATATATATATATATATAGAGAGAGAGAGAGAGAGAGAGAGAGAGAGAGAGAGAGAGAGAGAGAGAGAGAGAGAGAGATGTAACACAAATTTGCAATTAGTTATTAGTATTTACAATTTTGAAGTTTTAATTACCTTCTTTTTGTTTTGTCTATATGTGAAAAGCAATAACATTGTATCAATGTTCAAATTGGTGGAAAAAAATTGTTATAAATAACATTTCTGCTCAACAACTTGAAATGGACAAGTACTATACTTTTACTAAATTTTGTAGTAACTTTTTGTAATTATGTTGTAATTTAACTTTAATATTGTCTGAATTTTTCTTCTTAAAAAATTTCATGTTAGACTGGATATCATATATACATATGCGTTATATGGTACTTATTTTTCTTATTTTTGATTCTATTACATTGTTTAAATTGCATTTTTGTGCTTGAAAAAGAAACTGAAAATACTCACTAATAACTTGGAAAAAATTACAAAACTAAGCTCAATTATTGACTAATATATCAATCTCGAAATCGAGCCCTAATTCTCTCTTTGCGATATTAATATAACAGGTAAACGAGTTCGGGTTCCAAACGTTTGGCCCAACTGAAACTTGAAAGCTAGTAAGTACTGGATTGGGTATATGGTCCAAAATGTAATACTCGATCAAGTCCCCAAGTACTTGACCGAGTTGAGTGAGCATTCGGGCGACTTGGCTGAGTACTCGATACTCGGTTGAGTTTGTCTGAGTTATTGGGCAGTTTTCTTCATCTTGGTGCGCTCCATGTCCGACTCTGAGTACTCGACCGAATGCAGGGATGAGTTTTTCGGGTCTTAGAACACTTAGATTCGAAAATATTAAGATCTAAGTATACAAAATCGATTTATATTATTTCTAATGAAAAAAATTCATGATTCTCTTCAAGTTGAACAATATTGTCTTGAAAATCAATAATTAACTAACAAGTTCCAAAAACAAGAAAGCTAGTTTTTCTTCTTGTTTATTGTGAAAAAGGCTGTAATCATCCCTCTTTCCCAATCTCCTCCATTTAAAAGCCATAGTTTAATTCAGGTGCCACTGTAGCCCAATGGTAGAGCAATCACCCAAAGTGAGGATGCTAGATAATCACGGATCTGAAATTGGAAAGCCTAAAGATCAAGTTAAAATAGTACAGATAAGGTAGAATGGTTAATGGAGAGCAAAAATTGGATAATATGAAATATATTCAAGTTATATAGATCAATAATTACGTGGACAACCATTTTACCTGTTAAGAATTCCTTAATTGTTACAAAGAAATTGGATAATTTTTTTGCAATGCAGTTACAAATATGAATTTGTAACTGCATTCGAGCACCGACGTGATGCGTTGCTTCTGGACAACGACCTAGCAACCCTCACACATTTTTCACTGCACCCGGGTTCTGATGTAACACGTTGCTCAGTAGGGAACGCCCCAACGAAATTCATATTTTGGCTCATGTAAGAGGATTCCCGCACTTTAATGAGCAGGTAGGAGTAAAGAAGTTAGCTCATAAATATAGAATTCGGTTGGTAACATGCAATATAGATTCCCTTACAGGTAAATTAGTAGAGTTAGTTGATACTATGATTAGAAAGTGGGTTAATATTTTGTGCATGCAGGAGATTAAGTGGGTAGGTGAGAAAACTAAATTCATACAGTCTTGGGTTATAGACTTTGGTATACGGGTAGGGATATAAATCGTAATGGGGTCGGTGTGATCATAGATAAATAATTAATTGGGGATGTAGTAGAGGTTAGGAGGAAGGATAATATAATTTTATTAGTTAAACTTATCTTAGATAGAGATATTTTTAGTGTTATTAGTACCTATGTACCACAAGTAGGATTTGATAAATCTAATAAATATCAATTTTGAAAAGATTTAGATGAGATAATATAAGAAATACCTGTTAGAGAAAAACCATTTATTGGTGGTGAATTCAATGGGTATGTAGGAACTAGTTGTAATAGGTTTGATAGTGTATATGGATGATTTGGTTTTGAAGAAAAAAATAAAGCAGGTAACTCAATTCTAAATTTTGTTTTGTCTTATGATTTGATTTTAGTGAATACTTAGTTTAAAAAGAGAGTTTTTTACTTGATTACTTTTAAAAGTGGATTGTGTGGGAGCCAAATAAATTTCTTTTTAATTAGGAAGGTAGATAGAGATAGTTGCATTGATTGTAAGTTAGTGCCAGGTGAGAGTGTAGTTACCCAATATAGACTCTTAGTTTTAGATATTCGGATTAGAAAGAGACTTAGAAAGATTAAGTATAAATTAGATCCTAAAATTAAGTGGTGGCAATTAGAACGTAATCAAAATTTTTTTGTAGATAGAGTAGTAAAAGAAACAGATTGGAGGGACCATAATGATTTTAATATAATATGAAACAAAATGGCTAGTTGCATTAACAGAGTAGTTAAACATATATTTAGTGAGTCGAGAGGCAGTGATCCACCACGTAAAGACACATTATGGTGGAATGAAGAGGTAAAAATGATATTAAGATTAAGCGAGACCTTTACACCGATTAAAATAAAAACAATGACTGAACAAGTTTTGAAAGGTATAAGCTAGTCAAGAAGTAGGCTAAAAAAGCTGCTCGGGATGCAAAAACTAAATTATATAAATAAGTGTATAAGAAGTTGGATAATAAAGAGGCAGAAAAGAATATATATAGAATTACTCGAATAAGAGAGAGAAAGTCTAGAGACTTATGTAGTGTATTAAAGATGATGATCAAAAAATTCTAGTTCGAGATGAAAAGATTAAAGAAAAATAGAGAAATTATTTTGACAAATTGTATAATGATAATTTTAATTAAGATTTGGGAGAGTTTACTGTTCAATCTGAGGATATGAATCGTAGTTTTTATGCGTAGAATTAAAGAATCTGAAATAAAAGAGATTTTAAATAGAATGAAGTTAAGAAAGCTGTTAGTCCATATGAGATTTCTATTGAGATGTGGAGATACTTAGGAGAGATGGGTGTGAGCTGGTTAACAGACCTGTTTAACAAGACATGGCGAACTAAAAAGATGCCAAATGAATGGAGGAATAGTATCTTAGTATCTCTATATAAGAATAAGGGTGATATTCAGAATTGTTTTAAGTATCGTGGAATACAATTCATGTGTCACACTTTTAAGCTTTGGGAACATAAATTGAGATAGACTGTTAAAATAACCAGTTTGGATTCATGGCAGGGCGATCGACAACCGAAACTATTCATTTACTTCGTCAACTTATAAAGCGATTCCGAGAGAGAAATAGAGATTTGCATATGCTATTTATTGACCTAGAGAAAGCCTATGATAAGATATCATGAGAGATATTTTGGTAGATATTGATGAAGAAAAGAGTTCCTATCAAGTATATTGACATAATTAAGGGCATATATGATATACTAGTGGCCAGTTTCAGAATATATGGTGATCTAAAATGTGATTTTTCTATCACAAGTGGATTACATCAAGTACCTGTATTGAGCTCGTTTTTATTTTCTATAATGATGGATGAGCTTACTAGAGCTATTCAGAATGAGATAGCTTGGTGGAAGCTATTTGCTGATGATATTATCTTAGTTGATGAGATAAGAGCAGGGGTGAATAGCAAGTTAGAGTTATAAATGCATACATTAGAATCTAGAGGTTTTAAATTGAGTAGGTTTAAAATCGAGTATATGGAGTGTAAATTTAGTAAACGAACCCTAAACTATAGTGCTGTAATACTGAATGGGTAAGAGATACAAAAGAGCAGTCAGTTTAGATATTTGGGTTCTATTATTTAGAATGATGTCGAGATCGATAATGATGTCAACTATAAGATACAAGCTGACTGGTTGAAATGGAGAAGTGCAACGGGAGTTTTGTGCGATCGTAATATTCCGTTAAGGCTGAAAGGAAAATTTTATAAGACTGCTATTAGGTTATCTTTATTATATAACACGGAATGTTGGGTTATAAAGAAATATCATTCACAGAAGATAAATGTAACAGAGATACGCATGTTTCCCTGAATATGTGGCAACACTAGGAGAGATAAAGTGAGAAATGAAAATATTCGTGTTAGGGTAGGTATAGCCCTCAATGATGAGAAGATGCGAGAAAATTGCTTACGATGATTTAGTCATGCGTAATGTAGAATTACAAATACACCGGTTCAACGAGAAGAGTTTATCAATATAGGACAAGTTAAAATAGCGAAGGAAGACCGAAAAAATATGGATGGAGGTGATACGAAAAGATATGGATTGTAGATGTTTAAATGAGGAGATACTACTTGATAGGAATGAATGAAGAAGGATTATCAACGTGATCGATCCGGCGTGATTCTCTTTTGGTTCATGTAGCCTACCCCAAGTTCTTAGGATAAAAGGCTTAGTTGCTGTTGTTAGTTACAAATAGAATTGTGAACCGATTATATGGATGTTGTCTTAAATACATCAAAGAAGTGTTCTAAATAGCAACTGCAATATCGATATTGTGACCGATATTGCTTTTTGGAGCAGTAATCGCAATGATATGCCATTTTTTATATCTTTTATTGTATTTGGTAAATAGCGACGCAATATCGGGTTGGAGGCGATATTGCAGGCGCAATATCGGGATGAAAAAATCGGTCGAAATTAGCTCATATTGGGCGACTTAATTGGTTAAAAAATTATTGGGTCCAAGTCCAATTGCCCATTTGTCAACCAAACCAACATGTTATTCATAGTCAACCAAACCAACATGTTATTCATAAATATCAATAGGAAATTAAGGTTCGATTGTCGATTGAACCCTAAATTCCTCTCTCTCGTTCATCGATTGAGCCCTAAATTCTCTTTTATCTCATTCGGGAACCGATTGATCGACAATCAAAGAAGTTGAGAAGCCATCACTGCTCAAGAAAGTTGATTGGCAATCAAAGAAGAGCACCGAATTTGATATCGATGAAATTTGAAGTGAAGTTGAGTCTCCAGCAGCCAGTAGATAAGTAATAAATTCTCTTATGTTCCTACTCTCCTAATATCGTTTTTTTGGTTTTTTTAATTATTTTTTTTAATTTTTATTTCAACAATGCCTCTTTCGGATCAAAGAAGCTTCTTCCCTTCACTCTTTTCCCAATTTAGTTTTAGTTTTTTTTGTCCTTATATCTCAAAGAATCGTCCCATTTTCTAAAGTTCAATTGATAATTAATGGTCAGTACAAAGTCTTTAGACATCATCAATACATTTTCATGAACTCGGGAAATAAATGAAGAAAAATTAATAATATTAAGTTCAAATTCATAATAATAATGAATTACAGTGTACACTAAAGAGAATCCAAAATCTTATTTTCTTTTTTGTATGATACTAGATTAGGATTTATGAAGATTGTACTCGGTGATTATGGATCGTCGGCTTAATGTATATTATCGAGATAAGTATATCCTAAACTTATATAAATGATGATATATGTTCTTTATATAATATATAAATGAATTACCTTATTCATATTTATTTTATATGATGTATGCATGTATATTTACATTCTGGTATTGACATCCAATATTTGCAAAATATCCCGATATTTCCTTGATAACAATAACCCTATAAAATTTTCCAATTCGATATATCCACTATAACCGATATTGAAAACCTTGCGAAGAAGATACATCTATGCTACATCTAGGATATGTCATAAGGTGTATCTAATATGTAACCATCATGTTATAGAGCATTCAAAGCGTATGCATATGCATCAAGTTCCAAAGTATTCTAGGATCTAATTTGTATCGAATATTGGTACATTTACCTTCTTATATTGGTACATGAAGATAATGAAAATATTCGTGCTAAAATAGGTGTAGCTCCCATCGATGAGAAGATGCGAGAAAACCGGTTACGATGGTTTGGTCATATGCAACGTAGGCCTACAAATGCACCAGTTCGACGAGAGGAGTTTATCAATATAGGACAAGTTAAAAGAATGAAGGGAAGACCGAAGAAAATGTGGATGGAGGTGATACGAAAAGATATGGATTCTAGAGGTTTAAATGAGGAGATATTACTTGATAGAAATGAATGGAGAAGGACTATCAAAGTGATTGATCCGGCGTGATTCTTTTTTGGTTCATGTAGCCTACCCCAAATACTTGGGATGAAAAGCTTAGTTGTTGTTGTTGTTGTTGTATTGGTACATTTACCTTCTTGAATTTCATTCAATATAGTTCCAGATACTAGACAGAGAACGAATTCTGCGCGTTCATAGTGGTGATTTGGTACTTTATTTGTTTGCAACTGTGTACTAGGAGAAACGTATATGTGATCTAAGCACCTCTCCATGTTTTATCTTCTTAGTTGCATTGTCTGGTGGCCTACATGTGCATGGTAAAGCTGTAGTTGTTTATGTGGGATATTTTGTTGTCCTTGCATTTATGTAATTAATTCTGTATGCAAGGGGACAAAATTTTTAGAAATGGAGGCAACAAACTTCAACCAAATACTTCTGTTTTTAATATTTGTAGCTGAAGATCTTGGCAGCAATTATCCCTGAAATTTTAAATGCACGTCAAAATACTTGTAGTAAATTTATCAAACTTTATATTTGACCTGTTAAATCATTATTAAAATAAACCTATGAATATTAGAAAAAAAAAGGTAGTATGTGTATATTTGTATTTGTATTTTTTTTTTTTTGGTTGTGTTGTTGGGGGTGGGGGGGGGGGGGGGGGGGGGGGGGCGGTGGGGGTGGGGTTAAAATAGGAAACTCAGGTATTCCTGAGTTGGTAACTATGGCTGCATTTATTGAATCTTTCAAGCAGTTTGCTACAGCTGTTTGGATAGGGTACTTATTAGGGATGCTAAGATCTATTGTAACTATGATGCAACTTCGGTGACTAAGCAAAAGTTGTCATGATAGTTTTGCCAAACTTGCGGGACACACTTTGATAAAGACGGTATATATATATATATATATATATATAGAGAGAGAGAGAGAGAGAGAGAGAGAGAGGAGAGAGAGATCATTGCATCTATCCATGGGGTTGCAATTGTTTGCTAAGTGAATGGTTTTTTCCTTCTTCCAAGTGTTGTCAGAATTCCAATTCAGAAGCATACCTTTTAATGGTTCTTTCCATTTTAATTACATGGAGCTTTTCATTGAAGGCGTTGCCAAATTCTTTTCTGTTTGCCAGTCTTCTGTTTCTTGAGTTCTCAGTTTCATACGTCACTGTATTTTTTCAAGGAAGTGCTTCTGATGTTTAACTTTGAATATCCAGTGTTTGGTCACCAGGATAATCTCGACCACGTGGAAAGATATCCAAAAGTTGTGGTTATTTCCTACACAATGTTGAGTCGTCTTCGGAAGAGCATGCTGGAACGAAGATGGTCTCTTTTGATTATTGATGAGTCTCATAATATACGTTGCACAAAAAATAAAGAGTCTGTAGAGGTATTTCATTGTGGACTTAAATATATTTAAGCTGTATGCACTCTGGATTTGTAATCATTATTTTATTCTGTAATGTGATTAATTTATACTCTTGCCAACTAAAATTGTTTTTTCTGCTTTAGTGCCTTCTGTTGTCTATATAGTTGCATTCTAGTCAAATGTAAGTTAGCAAGCGAAGATTTGCATCTTTCACTGAATAAATAATCTTGCGTCACTTCATATTTATTTTCGTAGTGATTTCCTCCATATTTTAACATATTCTAATCATCACTGAATTCTTTTGCCTGTAGCAAATCATATTATCTTTGTGTTTTGGCTAGATAGTTTCCTGTTATTGGGAAATTTGGGGATGCCCCTTGATTGGTAGTTTGATAAACTTCAGTGAACTAATCAAGCTAAACTTGACTTCACTTACTGGCGTATTTCAAATTTTAGTGTTCTGACATATAGGATACTTGTCCATTAAAAGAACTTTTCTTAACACTTCTAGAACAATAAATCAACATATCTTGATATCATATTCAAATTGCATCACTTTTCCATTAAGTACCTATATTTCATGCAAAGCTCATGATCATTTTTTCATTAGATACAAAGCTTATCACCATGCCACATCGAGTTTTATCCCACCCTCTGTTTTTGTTTTATATTTTTTATTACTTCTTACATACACATATTTGCGTGAAATCTACAAATTGTTTTAAAAATTGACGAATGTTTATCACATCAATTCTGGGAGCATTAGCAGTTTAGCACTTAACAACTTATCCCTGTCCGTAGAACAGCTCAACTAAAATTTGAGATAAGACGTATTCATGCAGTTACCTTTTCATGGCATTTGGGAGAAATTCCTTCTAAAATTATTTGGGAAAATTTATCATGTTAGTGCATTCAAGCTGTTTGTTCCATCAAGTTATTTGGTTTTAAGTATGTTAGGAGATTGCCATCATTTCGGGTTGCTTTTCCTGTTCTAAATTACGGTTTCTTCAAAGCGCATAGCTTCCTTGATGTGTATTTGGACTTCAACATACATTGACAATTGTCACAATTCAAATTTGTCTATATGCAATTTAATGCAATCAAATGCTTGAGTTCCAGTTTGCGAAAATAATGTCTTCAATTGAAAGCTATATACCTGTTCTTTAATTAATTGTCCACTTGCTTTAGTGTTATTAGGTTGTCAAATCTTAAATTAGGAAATATTTTTTGGAATTTTGCTCAATGCTTTGAAAGATGTTGCCTAGCAAAGTTGATGTGGGGAGTTAGTTTCTCAGTGGAAAGGCTTTTGTCCACTTGCTTTATATTTAGTTTCTGCTTTCTCTTTATCGAGAAAGTGCAATCATACACCTTCATTGCTAGAAGGCCTCGGATTAGACTTACCAAGAAGTTGCCCATTCTTGTTCTACTCTCACTGGAGCAAGTTTACCTGCTTCTTTCATGAGGTATGGCACTTAGATCCACATAATTTTGCCTTACGTTGGCTTTGATGCCAGTTGGCATTTGTAATTGCTCAAGCTATGACTTTCCAAGATGATAGTAAGAATGTAAATGGTATACGAAGAACTGTTAACCTGATCCAGGTGCTTGTACCTTTAGCGGGTTTCGGTAACAAAATTGAACTTGAAAATCTTACGGGGGTAAGACCAGGTATACTCTTTCTAGAAGTGAAACCTGATAATAAACTTGAAGTTATACGTCAACGTATATAATGTATGTTTAGTTATGTTTAGAACAATTGTCTAGATTATAATTCATCACAATTATAAATTTTTTAATGTTGGTTTAGACTATATTTGATTTTTTATATGATAAATAAAGGAAGATTACGTCGAAAGTAGCTGTCCCTCTTTGATTGTGCCCACGAGACAACTAATCGAAGAAGTGCATTACTATCATTGTAAAATTTGATTTTAATTGATAACTAAACTAAATCCAGGATCTGGATCCAATCTGACCCTGATAAGAAAGAAGAGATTCCCCACCCGAACCTTAATCGTAATCTAAATTCCATGGCATGTTCGGAGATTCAGATTTTACTCCGATCCGATTTCGATTCGGTTACACCTCCAGATGTCATCCAATGACCCAATATTAATCCTACTAGCAGCAACATTTGCTACAGAGTTTTGGGTACGATTCCTCACCTGAAATGCAAGATATGATTAATTAGTCCATTTGGGACTTTTATGTACAGGACACTATTCCCTTAGGGATTATCAATGCTGTGACAATCACTTCAGCCAAGTTTTTTGAATTATCTTTCCCTCCTACTTTTATTATCTCAAACCTCTACTCTAGGGCCCACTTTCCATGTTAGATTTCTTTGTATATTTTGTGGTGGAAGAATCTTGAAGCATTTGAAGTCACCTGCAAAAGCAGAGCTTTCATTGCATGGTGCTGTATTATGAACTTGATTTTTTGTGTTGTACAATACTCATGCGAGAGGGCTTGTTATGGTGATATTACTTTTCCATTTGAAGTATGTCTGATCTGGATAAGTTTGCTGTCGTTTTTTTAACTAGTCTTGTAGTTTTATGCTTCAAAAATCTTCATTGCATCACAGTTAGATGTTTTTACTATTTTGTTTGTCTATTTCTGGCCTTGGGTTAACTATTACAAAGTTTTTGTCATATAATTCAAAAGTGGTTTCTGTTGGTCCTTGGCAGGGGTATGATGTTAGCACATCATCTAAACATTATCCTAGACAAATATATACCCTTGTGTATTTTTTTATTTTTTGAATTTGTAATATCTTCTTATCTTGTGAGTTAGTTTAAATGTATAATACTTCACCATGTAGTTTGATTTATTTCTCTGTGCATGGCAGACACAAGCTGTCCTTGACATGGCTGCAGCGGTTAATCGCATTGTTATGCTCTCAGGGACACCTTCTTTGTCAAGGTTGTATACAAACAAACTTCAGAGTTCCATGTGTCTGTTACATATTTATGAATTGCATGGTTTTTTTTTTAAGGGAAGTTCATTTAATGAAAATGGGATCCTAACAAACTAGAATTTAGTGGGTTCACCATGTTTGGGATTTCATACTTAAGTCGAACAAGTATACATGTACAGTGGAAAAGAATATATTCATTTCATTATTATTATCTTTTTATAAAACCATATTATGTGTAAATTGTTCAACGTATATATATTTATTGTAAACCATTAAAGAAGCTAGTTTCCTGGAAACCTTTAAAGATAATAACCTTTCCTTGGAGTATCTTCTATTGGAAATTAGCTTGTTAAAAACCTTAAAATTTGTAACATCTCATAGTTGTTTTTTTCAACTCCACTTGAAAGATCAAAATGCATGGAGTAAATGTCTGCAGGAGAACTTGGAGCAGTTTCTTTTGCCTTATACTGAAAGGAACTACTTAGGAAAGAAGAGTACAAAACCAGAAGCACACAATGAGTAGGCTCGACTATTCTTCTCCTATCCATTAATGGGATGGAGCAGATTAGCGCTTACATCAAAGACAAATACCAGGATGCTTCTCGTCACCAACTTATATTGTTAAACTATTCTTTACAGCAATCAGACAAGAACATGATTGTCATCAGATTTTTGTTGTCAGGAAAGAGTTTGCTGTGGTACCAAAGGGTGGGGGACACTCAAGGAGATAGAGCCATAGATATCTGCAGAAAATGGCAAAAGCCACTCAAGATTTTTACTGTGTCATCAAAACAGTGGAAATAAAGGAAATTTCACTGATAATACAAAGAATTGCATTAATATATTCCCACATAGTTGGCTCGTCATATTAAAAGTTACTTATTATCTAATCTCTGTAGCTCCATTGTTTAAACTATAAAACATTGTTTGTTGGCTCAACCAACTACGGGAAAAGGTAAACATAAAGTAGAAAAAGAAAAAAAATAGAAAGAGCAAACTTGCCTAAATCACACCTGCTAAACCAAAATCCTAGAGCAAAATGTGAAAAAAAAAAAAAAAAAAAAACTTAGCTGAGATGCAATCGCATATCTGAATCCAAATGTGTTCTACACAACCTTTTTTTTATTATTTCATGTGATAACCTCTTGATGGGTTTGATGGATTTTACCTCAATACAGTCAGTTATTTTCATGGTTTTTATATTTTAGTTTGACTCGAATTAGAGCACCCTGAAGATCATATCTAATATTTTGTCTCATAATATTTAATTGAAATAAAACCTGCAAAATTAAATAAGACCTATCTTAATTCCAATGGAGTTCAGGCCCTAAAACCCTTCATAAACTAAAAATAAACTACACAATTATTAAGACATCCCAACTAAATTCAGGCTCTATCAAACTGGTTGGGCCTATTGCAAGCTTATTGGTTACCAGGGCTGTCAACTTCTGGCCCAAGATGTAGAAGCCCTGCTGACTTAGGTTTCCATCAGATGAAGTTGTACGTTAGATTTTTGAGAATTTTGGCTAGTTCAAAGAATAACTATTGCAGATGTACTATTTCTAATAAATTTTGAATAGCCAAACGTAGTAGCAAATATTGAGTGGGACGGTTGGAGACCTGGTTCCTTTCAGCTTTGATCTTTCTTCTCTCCTCTTTTCCGTTTTCTCTTTTAGAACTTCATGTGGCATAGGATAGTTAATGTACAGCTTAAAGGACAGGAAATTCCAACGACTGTGTAGAAGCATAACTTTTATCCCAAATCGCTTAACCCTTTGATCAGTCAGTTGCTGGGGCATCAGTAGGGAGTCTGGGAATGCTATCTTGTTAGGAAACTTGCATCTTTAAACAGAAGCAAAGACTACTTGTTTTTGCTGGTAACATGACTAAGGGTTTGCAAAACATCACTAAGGGTTTGCAAATTATTTTTGAGTTTCCAGTGTAGTTATTTTCAAGCCCATAATTTCAGTAAGTTCACACTGTGCATATGAGATCCATATTTATGACTAACCTAGTTAGAGGAAGTTGTATTTTCTTGAATGTAAATCCAGCTCATGGTCCATTACTCTTGAGCTTTGGATAAAATTAATTCATAATTTAAAGTACTTGGTCAATCTAAACGCTGTTCCTTTATCCAGATAGATACTACCATTTTCAAGTTTTTGATTTGATCGAGGATTGTGAATTTTAATTGTAGCAACTTTGACAACAGGTTAGCAGTAGCAGTTAGGTGGATTTCCATAAGGTGTATGGAAAAGCATAGCCTTCTCCTCTCTTCCTATCTCTCACACACATAAGTGCAGAGGCGCACGCACACACACACATCCTGACCAAGCATCAAATATTTGATTAATTTGATATGATTTTATTTTTGGGTGAGTTTTTTTTTTCAATAAATAAAATTTCCTTTAATTGTCGCTATGTGTATTTTGAACACCAGTACAAGAAGATCTATTTGTTATACAAGAATTTCATGCTAATGTTATATTTGTTTTCTGCTAGGTGACCATAGGCCCTTTGACATATATCATCAAATTAATATATTATGGTAAGTTCTCTTTGACAATAGCCTGATGTTTTCCTTTTCTTTCTAGAAGTTTGTAACAAGATATAACAAAATTTCCAGTCCACGTTTGCTAGGGAAGGATAAATATGAATTTGCAAAGAGTTATTGCTCGATGAAGGTTGTCCAAAGCTGTCAGGGGAGAATTTTTAAGGTATTTTTCTTCACGAACCTCCTGTTAGCAATCTTACATATGTATGCTTATGCTAACTCCATGCATGCTTTGATTAGATATTTGTGATTTGTCCTGACGCACTAGTATTCCCGACAGTTCCGCAGGTGTGAGATACCTCACTAGTATTCCTGATGGTTTTGCTGGTGACCGATATTACACACTTGTCAACACTTATGGAGACTTCCTTTTATTTAGTAACTGCAGAACAATTGAAATTAGAAAGACAAAGTAGGACATACCTACTATCTTCAACCTGAGCTTTGAATCTTCTGACCTTACTCTAGTGCATGTTTTAGAATTCTTGTGATTAAAAAAATCCTAGGAAGTGGTCTGTGCATGTATTCTCGGTGATACTCGTATCCCATTTTGAGCATTGAAGGTGCATTTTAAATTGAAAATAAACCTTTTTACCCATACAATGTTTTTTAGCAGAATTGAATAATTCGTTGAAGAAAAGGGATTAGTGCAGCTGACCTCAAAATGTTGAGATAAAAAACTTTCTTATTGTTATGGTTGTAGAGTGAAGAATTTTATACACTATTATTTTTCGGTTTTTCTGTTTTGTTTTTGGTTTTTTTTTCTTTGTCATTTTGGCCATACTTTTATTGGTTAATTCTGGTGTTTGCAATTTTTTGTTTCCTATTCGTCATTTAACCATTTCAGATTTATCTAACTATGCCCAACATTATAATCAATTAATCGTGGGTTTTGATTTTATTTGTTCATTTATGTATTTGTCGTTTCTCTGAAGTGTGTATTTGATATTTCCAAATGTTGAAGCATCACTCTTAAGAAAGACACCTTATATGTTGCTAAGTTTGTTAAACTATAAACTAAACCACATCAAATGATCGAAAATTTGATGCTTTCTGTGCCTATTTATCATAGATGATTAACTGAATGCTATGGATGACACGTTATTGGATCCATGAAAGGCTAGCCTTACTCTAGAAGGCGTAACTTACCTCTTCAGGTGAACCGCCATCCCTTTCTAACACAGAGTAGTGGTTGATACTTAAGACTCAAAATACATTTAGACAAAATGAATTTTGATAGTAACTTCATAATGCCTTTTATTATATTTTTTTTTTCTGAGGCTCCATGTTTGGTAACTTGCCATTTGGAATTTTTGTTTATATCCATTTTTAAGGCTCTTTTTTGAAAGAAAAAAATTGACGGTTTTTTGTCCTTGTGATTTTGTGTGAGGACTCATGTGTTGTCACTTTTAATATGCTTGCAGGATTTCTCCAAGGGTATTCGCTTGGAAGAGTTGAATGTGTTGCTTGGTCAGACGCTCATGGTTTGTAATAATGTCATGTATATTAGATTAAGTTTTGGTTCTTTCATTTAATTTCCATTTCATTCTTTGCCTATAATACTTTTGTCATGTGCGCTATTAGACTGGCACCATAGTTACCTGGACATAGGACAGGATTATCAAGTGTCCTAAAATGGCCCAGCACCACATTCAAGAAGTAGGATAAGGGGACATGGGTGTTTCTATGTGCACAGCTTATTGGTTTCATTTTTAGTGAATTTTTCGTGATGTCGTGTCAGTATTATGTCGTATCTGTTTCACGTGCCATTCCATGCTTCCTAGTAATGTTTTACAGCTTAGGTTGGCTCTTGACAGTGAGTGTTAGATGTGGCATATCATTTCATTTAGTATTATTTTAGTTGTATTTGGGTTCAACCTACTCATAATATTGTGAGTGAAACCATACATAGGTGAGCCATTTCAGTTTTCATTTCACCTACCCACCCCTTCCTCGTTCTCTTTCTCATTGTTTGTCCAATTCCTATATAATCTTTCAGTCTTTTTTAGCATATGGACCACTCAAATATCTATGTGATGAATACCAAAAATTTATAATATTTTCATCTTCTGTAATGTTTATGAATTGATCTCTATGATCAGGATGATTTCCACACTTGTTCCTGATTGTTGTCGGTACCTTTTTTTAAGGAGGAGTTGCGCATGAGCTTTTTGAAGGGATTCACACTAACAAAAATGTTAGCTACATGGAATATAATTCTTTCACGTATTGAAACTTAGTGGAATATTACAGTCTGCACCATTGAGTCTTGTTTTAAAGGCTTATCCTACCTTATGAAGAGCCACCCAGGACCTAGCAATGTTATGTATGTAATCTAGAAACGGAGGAGAAGTTAAAATATCAGTACTTTGAATATAACAATTTTAAACTTTCTGGAAAGTAGAGTAAATTCAGCAACTCTTGGACAATCCTGCCAAAACCAACTATTATTCCCAAAGCTGATGCTTTCTACGTGGAACTGGAACTATTCTATGGAATTTTTATCCTAATTGTCTTTACCAGTCATTTCTTTTTTTATTTAAATGATGGGAAGCAATTCCCCCATTTTTCCATTAAAGAAAAATTAACGAAACAAGAGAGCATGAGGCCTGAGAGAACGCAATCATGCTGTAAACATGATCACGGCACCCACCCAATACGAAAAACTTCAAAAGAAACCAATATGAATCCATTCTAAGGGTATTTATGATGCACTCTGGTAGACACTCGGGTGGGTGTCAAACAAGAGGGCCCTGATCGTGTGCTGCTACTATTGCTCGGAATCCATGCACCCATGTACCTGCTCATTCTTGGAAAGGGTCATGACACGGAGCCCAGGTTCTGGTCATCATATTCCCTGAAGCCAAATGCGTTGTTGGAGAGTGTAATATTACAGTGATGGTTTGATTTTTTTTTTTTTTTGAACTTATTTGTTCACTTTCCATGAGGAATCATTGTTTTCCATTTTTGAGGAACTATTTGGGGTGATAGGACAATTTGTACATATTGGTAATATGTCATTTGAGTTGCATAGTTTGAATTTCAGCATACAACTTCACTCTAGAAGTAACCATAAATGTTAGTTTTGGTTGGTAGCTTGTTACAATTTCCAAGATTTTACGAAGCTTGTAACCATAGTTATAAATTATTGTTTGGAGTTATAATACCATTGGCTTTAATCATGATTCTAGATTTGAACATCACTAGCAATTTTTTTTCACCTTGTGTTTCATATAAAAAACGGCTTTCTTTCCTTTTCTTTTCTTTTTGTCTTAAAGTATGAGCATAGAATGGTATTACTAAAAATGACATCAATACCCTTCTTGGTGGTTATTATAGAGCCTTGCATGCCTGTACAGCTCGATGCAAGTAGTATGTATTTTCCCATACTTTTATGACGAGTAGCTGAGGAAGACCTTTCCATAGGTGTATTATGTTCCATAGGGCTAATGTGTTGCCAAGTAGAAAGTGATATAGATACTTATATGTAATAATCATGGACAAAACCAAGTTTAGACAGTCATGTTCTTTGTTGAACTACAGCTAAACAAGTACATGCAAATACTTAATATATACACTTTGAAGAGTTAAGTTGGTTTTTTGCTGTGACAAGTTTAGGTAATAGATTCTTATAGGGTTCTTAACTTTTTGTCAAGTTTCTAAATCATAGATAGCAGCCTAAGGAAATCACATGTCAGATAGTGAACATGAGCAACATTATATCGGAAATTGCAGGTTGCAGTTAGAGGGATTAATTTTGACATGGCACTGTTTTATTAAGATCAACACTTTTCATTGATGTTGGAAAGCCTGTTTCATGCACTCTAGGTCTAGGTTTTCTGGATTTTGCTAGTCCACTCTGAATATTTTTCCATTATCAATCTGAAAGAGGTTATTGCTAGTGAGGCAATGAAGACCAATTGCATTAACTTTTCTTTAGTATCCCCAGTGATTGAAAATTTCCTGATTGTTACTTTTCTTCTAATACCTTTTCTGTATGAATTTATTTGCATTATAGATAAGGCGATTAAAGGAGCATGTATTGACACAATTGCCTCCAAAGCGCCGACAAATCATTAGATTGAAGCTGAAGAAAGCAGATGTGCCGCAAGTAACATCTTGTAGAGTCAACAATGTGGCTTGTGAGGATGAGAATCAGCCGAATGAATTTGCGCTAAACTGTTGTTCACACCAAATTGATGGAAGAAATGAGAATTTTGAAAACCTTAATGGTTGCCATGGTAATTTTATTCAACATAAATTTTCCTTCTTATTATGTCGTATATATTTTGTACCTGTAAGAATCCATTGAAATGTTGTCTGTTTGAGCGTATATATATTCAGTTAATTTCTTCTGGCACTTCAGATGAATGTGAAGAAAAGACACTAAAGGATCTCTCCAACCAAGAAATTGGTCATGCAAAGCTTTCTGGATTCTGTAAGTGGTTTTCCCACCATTCAGTTATTAGAGAATCAGAAGATGCAAGCAGTTCACACATGGAGCTGGATTGCCAAAAAATGGTAATATTTGCCCATCACTTGAAGGTTCTAGATGGAATACAGGTTAGTTTTGTAGCCTCACAGTTTTCTTCTTGTTTCTTTTTCTTTCAAAATAACCAGTGTTTACAGCAGACCAATATGCTAGGGCCGGTTAGCTAGCAAACCTACTTACCTTTTTATGTGGATGTTTTAATGGAGCAAAGAATTGTATCTTAATGTATACAAATGGACCTTTGTGCTACATTTGTGTACCATCAGGTTTGTAATTTTCAAAAATGGCAGAAGCTAGGATTTAGTGAGGCATACATTAAATACTGTGCAAGTCAATTTCCAATTCTGGGTAGTTAAATGCCATGTAAGGTTAAAAACTTTGGTGGTTACACTGATACATGTGCAATGGTAAATTATTTTGAAAATATTCTGGAAGAACGGTATGTTCAACATATTGATATTTGTATACTAGATCTCAGTAGTGACCTGAGCACCTTTGCTCTGGTTTGCCCCTTTGTTTTAGACCTTTCTTTGTTCATTTTAAAAGCCTTTTGTTTAATAATATCTTAAGTTAGTCATTATTTAATTTATCTACTTGGTGCTTAGGAGTCTAACGTATTATCATTAATCTAAGGTGGGATTGTGAATCTGTGAATTTTTGCCCTGTCCTCCCAGGGTGGGTGGTTAATGAAAATCCCAATAAAAATCTTACCTTGTTGTCCCTTTTTTTGGGACTGTACTGAATCTTGATAAATTTTTGAGGTTTTTATTAGTTCTAGGAGCTTAAACTTATGACCATGAAGGGAGATCTACCTGCCTTGCAGTTGGCCTTTAACCTTCTTTGAGAAGTTGCTGTAGCTTACAGTTTTCTGACTAGGAATTTTATACCAACATTAGTGGTTGACAACTTGACATCAGGTTAATTAGCAGGTTGCAAAATCATGATTGTTTTGGAGCTTCTTAACTTTTAGTCTTCCTACTTAGCTAACCTGCTTTCTGTGGGTTAAGTCTTGAAGTATGGCATTGACAAAGAAAAAACCACCCTTTCCAGGAATTTATATGTCAGAAGGGAATTCAGTTTGTACGTATCGATGGCAGTACACTTGCTAGAGACAGACAAAAAGCAGTGGAAAATTTTCGTCTACAAAAAGAGGTCAAGATCTTGGTATCATTTTGTCATTTTCTTTGATTAGACGGATAAGTTGGAGAATTTGATGTTCATCTTGTTTTTATAAATTTGTCTAGTCTTTGTCTAACTTTTAATAGCGTTATTTATGGAGATTGGTACAGTAATAAAATGAGTAAAAATTATTCTTAGAAATGAAATGAATAAATGTTTATGCTGCTTTCCTTCTTTGATGTCAGGTTAGGATCGCAATAATTGGAATAACTGCTGGTGGTGTTGGGCTTGACTTCTCTGCTGCACAAAATGTTGTCTTCTTGGAACTTCCTAAATCTGCGTCAGAAATGCTCCAGGTTCTTTAATTTGTTGGACTAATTATCTGATCTCTTCTTCTCCTCATCCTCCTTTTTTTTTTCTTTTTCACTTTCCATGATCTGAGTCATTTGACATTTCAAAGTATCTATAACACAACTAGCTTTTGATATTTCCCAGGATGTTATTGGTGCTATCAATTATGAATTATTATTTATGCTCTTCTGCCTCTACTCCTCTATTATTGTTGCTACTATTTCTGCTAGCGCTACTAAAGTAGCACTGCTATTCCTGCTAGTACTACTATAGTTCTACTGCTGCCCCTGCTATTACTTTGTCATAATATTTAAATTATACATCTCTTGCAAATATGGATTTGTTCAGATGCCAAAGTCTATTGAAGTAGCTCATGAAAAGAGTTTTTATGGGAATATGGTTTTCCAGTCTATAAACTTGTAGGACAGATTATGTTAGCTTCTTTTCATGTTCATCACAGTGATTGGCAAAATGTTCACAATTTGTAAGGGGTGTGATTTTTCTTATTATAACGCCTTCCTGGATCACTTTTTCTGGGCATATATGATCTACAATTGCTTTTGCCAAATAATGTGCAGTTTTGCTGTCATACTTATATGCTGCTTGTAATGTGTTTTGAAGGCTGAGGATCGAGTTCACAGGAGAGGACAAACCAATGCAGTCAATATCTATATTTTCTGTGCAAAGGTCATAATTGTTCACATGACTTTAGCTTTATCTCTAGTTTCCTTTCCTGCATAAGTAATTTGAGGCTGGAAATATTTCAGGACACAGTGGATGAATCTCATTGGTTACATCTAAACAAGAGTCTGTTTCGCGTTTCATCAATGATTAATGGTAAAGATGACGCTATCCAAGAAATAGAGGTCATTTATCGTTTTTTTCCCTTTTTGTTTAAGCATTGTAGATTTATACTTTAAACATTGTCTGTTTTTTTGGGTTTAATTTTTTTATGCATTTCCTGGGCATTTAGTTTTGTTAGTGACTGTAATGGCTGGTAATACAGATCATAGTATGTTTTTATTGTTTTCCATGGTCAGATTGACAATTTTCTCTTCTCATCATATTTTTTTATTTGCATTTGGTTGTATTGGATTCTCAGGTTGAGAGAATTCTACACCTAGATTATTTTATTGATTCATCTAGTCCTGTGAACTTGGAGAATGATACTAATGCTGGTGCTAACTGTGAAAATTCAGGTATGGATATTTTAGAAATGACTGTAAAAACTTTAGCATAGTAAATATTTCCCACGACAAATAGATTTTAGGAATTACTGTGATGTTGCAGTTCAAGGGGGAACAAGAGCCATTGATTTTTACAGTGACACAGGTAAAGAGTGCAGAGGTAGTACTGCTGAGAACATTGAAGAAGAAAAGAATAATCCAATTAGAAAAGGGTTTTCACAGCTTGAGGTGCAGTTGAATTTTCTTTTTGCTGTTTCGTTGTATCTACCTTTATGGAATACTTCTTAGTTGAAACCTTCTCCTTTATAGTGTGCTTAACTTTGTGTTTTCTGAAACTTTTCCTGTAGGCTGAGACGGACCTGCACTTGGATTCAGAGGATTCTGGTATTCATCATGGAAATTTAGAAGTTAGTACTGTCAAAGCGTATATCATGGTCAATCTATCGCAGCCTCATGCAGGATCATTTTATTCCTTTTCCTAAAACTAAATTAGGTTGAAATCTGCAGGTTGAAAATATGCCCACTGTGACAACCAATGTTACTGAAGGAACTTCAGAGCTGCTTGAAGCTGGTGCAGACTGTCCAGTACAAGTTGAGTCACTTCGGTTTGAGGTAATCCTCTCTTTCTTCTTGCCCGTGATCTATTTGCCTGTTTAGCTCTTTGAATGTATGCATGTTATTCTGAATAGATTATCAATTTCCCTTTGGCAAGATCCCTTGGCTATTAGAATGATCTGATTTCTTCTATTATGTTGGAGTTATTCCGGATGATGATCAGATCAAGATTTTTAGAATGATCTGATTTCTTTCTATTATGTTGGCTATTAGAATGATCAGAATTCTTCTATTATGTTGGAGTTATTCCGGATGATGATCAGATCAAGATTTTTCTATTTGATTGAGATGGGAGGAAATGACATTCTTTGTGGGTGTTTCCATAGAAATACATGTCGTGGCCACTTCCAGAAAAATTCTATTAATGGTGATGTGCCGTGATCATATATTTTTCAATTAGTGTTGTGGAATAAGGAGGGTTGGAGATTTCTTAATTTGAATTAGCAGAAATGTTCATCTCGACATGAACGGTGTGAAGGAACTGATCAAACATGATTTGGTTTTGCAGTTGCACTAGCTCAGGTAATGTGATAGATAATTGGTCAAAGGTAGTACAGTGTGATGAATGCTAGAGAGGCTCGGAAAATGAGATACTTGGTTTCTTCTGAAGCAATGTGGTATAAAGGATGCCTTGATGGAAGGTGTGTGGACTTTGTTGGATAGGAATGGTCTGCAGAAGCCTGAGGTGTATCTTATGGTTTAATTTGTATTTTCCCTCCTCTTTCCTTTACCCATTTCACTGCAACATTCTTGTTTTGTTCTATCCTGCACTAATGTCTTCGTCAGTGTAGGTTTTGTTATTATCTTAAATATGGATTGAGGTTTCCATAAAAATATTTCATTTTAGTTAGAGGCAAACCCAAACTTGGCATAAAATTGGAGAAAGTGCACAAAAGAAAAGGGAGGACAATGCTGCCAAAGAAAAAAAAAAGATAAGGGGAAAGTGTTCATAATTCCTTGGACGCTTAATGGTTTTGTGCTTCAAACTTTATTCTTAATGTGATTTATTTAGCAAAGAGATTTTAGCATCAAGATCCTCCTGTTCATGTAAATCTACTCTTTTCACCATGCAATTCTGTATTTGCTTACATGACTCTATGTTTGTATTTTTTTTTGTGGATACACCTTTGTAAATTTAGTATAGTGATGGATTGCGCTTACCTGCATTGAGCCCATTTTTATTTGCTATAATGATGGATGAGCTTACTAAAACCATTCAGGATGAGATACCTTGGTGTATACTATTTGCTGATGATATTGTCATAGTTGATAAGACAAGAGTAAGGGTAAATGCCAAGTTAGAATTATGGAGGCATACATTAGAATTTAGAGGTTTTAAATTGAGTAAGTCTAAAACATAGTATATGGAGTGTAAATTTAGTAAACGACGGACCATAGACTATAATGCTGTAAAACTAGATAGGCAAGAAATACAAATGACCAGTCAGTTTAGATATTTGGGTTCTATTATTCAGAATGATGGAGAGATCGATAATGATGTTAACCATATGATACAAGCTGGTTGGTTGAAATAGAAGAGGGTAACGGGAGTTTTATGGGACTTTAACATTCCGTTAAGATTGAAAGAAAAATTTTATAGGGTTGTTATTAGACCAGATTTATTATATGGCACGGAATGTTGGGCTATAAAGAAACGTCATTCATAGAAAATAAGTGTAGTAGAGATGCGCATGCTCCGTTGGATGTGCCACAACACTAAGAGAGATAAAGTGATAAATGAAGATATTTGTGTTAAGCTAGGTGTAGCTCTCATCGATGAGAAGATGCGAGAAAATCGCTTACGATGGTTTGGTCATGTGCAACGTAGACTTACAAGTGCACCAGTTCGAAAATGGGAGTTTATCAATGTAAGACAAGTTAAAAAAACGAAGAAAATATGGATGGAGGTGATACGCAAAGATATGGAGTTTAGAGGTTTAAATAAGGAGATATTACTTGATAGAAATGAATGGAGAAGGAATATCAAAGTGATCGATCCAGCGTGATTTTTTTTTGGTTCATGTAGCCTACCCCAAATACTTGGGATAAAAGGCTTAGTTGTTGTTGTTGTTGTTGTGGATACACCTTTGTAAAAACTAATGCCAAACAAAAAAGAAATCACTGAGATGTTTAACCTATCAGTGAATAACTAAGTATTATCATTATCAAGGAAAATTTTATTTTGGTCTCTCGTTTAAATTTAATTTTGGACTAATCCCCTTGAATAAATTACTTCAATTTTTTAATTTAGTTTAAACCTCTTTGCCTTTCTTAGAAATGAAAAAGCCCAAAGGATCACACCAAAATTTGAGAAATAAGGGGCTGAAAACAATTTTGGGTTCTCCCTGATCACTCCAATTTTATTTTCCTCTCTCTCTCTCTCTCTATATATATATATATATATTATTTCGTCAACTTATAGAGCGATTTCAAGAGAGAAATAGAGATTTGCATATGGTCTTTATTGATTTAGAGAGAGCCTATAATAAGGTATCACGAGCGGTGTTTTGGTGAACGTTGATGAAGAAAAAAGTCTCCATCAAGTATATTGATATAATTAAGGATATATATGATGGAATTGTGGCTAATGTTAGAACTTGTTGTGGTCTAACAAGTGATTTTTCAATTACAGTTGGATTGTATCAAGAATCTGCATTGAGTCTGTTTTTATTTGCCATAGTGATGGATGAGTTTAGTTGAGCTATTCAGAATGAGATACCTTAGTATATATTATTTGCTGCTGATATTGTCTTAGTTGGCGAGACAAGAGTAAGGATGAATGTCAAGTTAGAGTTATGAAAGCAAATATTAAAATCTAAAGGTTTTAGGTTGATTAGGATCAAGACAGATTATATAAAGTGTAAATTTAGTAAACGACAGAGCCCAGACTATGGTGTTGTGACACTGGCCGAGCAAGAGATATAAATGAGCAGTTAGTTTAGTATTTGGGTTCTATTATTCAAAATGATGGAGAAATTGATAATGATATCAATCATATGATACAAGCTGATGATTGAAATATGGGAGTGCAATGATAGTTTTATGCAACTGTAACATTCTTTAAAGTTTGAAAGGAAATTTTATAGGACTGTTATTTTGTCAGTTTTATTATATGGTAAGGAATATTGGGCTATAAAGAAATATCATGCACAAAAGATTTGTGTAATAGAGATGTGTATGCTTCGTTAGATGTGCGGCAACAGTAAGAGAGATAATGTTAGAAATGAAGATATTCGTACTAAACTAGCTGTAGCCTCTATGGAAGAGAAGATACAAGAAAATCGCTTAAGATGGTTTGGTCATGTGCAATGTAGGTTTAAAAATGTATTAGTTCGATAAAAACTTATCAATATAGGACAAGTTAAAAGAATAAAGGAAAGACCGAAGAAAGTATGGATGGAGGTGATACGAAAAGATATAAATTCTAGTGGTTTAAATGAGGACATATTATTCGATAGGAATGAATGGAGAAGGATTATCAGTGTGATTGATTCAGCGTGAGTCGCTTAAGTTCATGTAGTCGACCCCAAGTACTTGGGGATAAAAGGCTTAGTTGTTATTGTTGTTCTCTCTCTCTCTCCATCTCCTCCCTTACTCTCCTTGATATTCTCTCAGTTCTCTCTCTGATTTTCTCTAACACCCCAATTTTTTCACATGATAAATGCTATTTAAAAAGACATGATTTATTTTAGGAACGGAAAATAAAAAACTTAACAAGGAATTATATATAAGCTAAAATTGTTTTTAACCGTCTGCTCATGATAAATCACTCATTGCTTACACATTTCACTGTTGGGCATAGAGGGGAACTAAGGGCATGTTTGTTTCTTTTATATGCATTGAATTAAACACAAACTTTGTATCACTTTGCCTTTTTGTTTGTGGTAATTGCTGATTCCATTTATGCAATTCTAGATGTCTAGTTGTCTCACTGACATGGTTATTGAATTGTATTTTATTATTCACATCAAAATGTGCATAACGAATTTTGTGGGCGCTGTGCACCTGTGAAATATAATATGTTTGTCCCTGAGTGGGTCTGGTCGTTTTTAACTGTCGGTACGAAAATTTTCTCACTTTAATTTATAATATCTATGTCTGTGGAGATCTGTTGTTTTATACCAGGATTGACTTTCTTTTTTTTCTTTTTTTTTCAATTTGCATATCTTTACCCGTTGTATTTTCTCCTGCAGGTTAGCCAGTATACTGGTCGCATTCACCTGTATATTTGTGTACCAGGAGAAGATGTAAGACCGAGACCTCTTTTTGTAAACTTCCGGCAAGAGGATCTAGAATCGATGGTATTCTCAGCAAGTGAAATGAAGAATGCAACGGCTCAGCATCTTATGAAGGAAAATCCAGCATGTTGCAGAATCTTTCAGACATTCAGCAGTGAGTGGAATGGTTTGAGGCCTATCCAACGAAATAAACTCTTAGGGAAGCCTCTACAACTTCCTTTGAGCCTTGAATTATGCTATCTAAAGGAATCAATCAACCACGGTTCTGGGGTATGCCACTCGTATGATCTCATTCATCATGTTAGGTTCTAGATTCTCATTCATCATGTTAGGGGTATGCCACTCGTATTATCTCATTCATCATGTTAGGTTCTAGATTCTATGTGCCTTTCGGTTGAAGGTGTATTTTCTTGATTAGTGGTGTTTATTCTGTGCCAAACTGTGAAAACGATATCATCTGGTTTAGTAACTTCAGTGTAGCATCATTATCTGCTTACTGTAGATATGTCAAACTTTCACTGCGACCTGCATCCTTAATCAAATATATATGTTGGAGGTGATTGAGCTGGAAGATTAATCAACAAAAATGGGAAAACAATAAATTAAGATGGCATTTAGTTATTTATGTGCTGTTATCTTGACTGAAAATGCAGAATGTGATAATTAGAAATTAGCAGTTTAGCGAGGCGAGTCATAATTAGTGTGGACGCTTAATTACTACAATAGTTTCTGAAGCCTGCAATCATGTATTGACATTACTTATTTGTTTCTTAATCGTGTTATAAAATCCACTTTGCTTATGTTGTTTTGTTGCCTGTGGTATCCTAAATCCTTAGGGGCTGGTAAATTTACGATTGTACTCATATCCTAACTTCTAGAGTTAACTTTATTTATTGTTTCTAGTGTCTCTTAAATGGATGACTTAAACAAGGGCAAACATATCAATTACAGGGCCTGCTGAAGGGTGGAAGTAAGAGACGGGTTACCCCTTTAAGCAGTATAAGCTGTCCTCCACCAGAACATGCTATTTGGAAGAAAGTTTCTATTTGCGGTAGCACTTCAAAGGAAAAGGAATACTTTCAGGCGTGGACTATTTCTGATGAACCTCTCTGCAAACTCTGCCAGCAACAGTGCAAGTAGGTGTCATTCATGATCTTTACGGCTATATTCTAAGCTATTTTTTGTTTTTCTCATCTGATTGATAACCTTGTTGATGCAGTGGGAAGCTTGCAAAGAAGCCTGAATATTTTGAAGATCTATTCTGTAATTTGAGCTGCTTCCAGGAGTATCGAATAAGAACTAGTCAAAGAGCTCTTCGTGAGGTCAGCACCATTATGAATTTTGTGATCAATTCAAGTGTGTGCTTTATTAGAATTGTTCTGCAAATCTGGCTCCTGAGTGATATTGATGAATATTTTCTAACTAAAAGCGTTGAACTCCCAGGAACTCTTTCAAATAGAACATGGTGTCTGTACTCAGTGCAAACTTGACTGTCACAATCTTGTTAAATGCATAAAGCCTCTGTCCGTTGCTAGGAGGAAAGAGTACATCCAAAATGTTGCTCCAAAGTTGGCTGAACAGAAAAGGCTGTGCGTATCTTAAACTTTAAAATATCTTTGCGTGGTTATTGTTTTGTTTTCAGACATACAGAATACGTAATTTTATTTTTTTTCCATTTTAACTGTAAGTTGCAGCCTAAAAAGATGCAGAGATGGTGATATGGACAGTAACACAGACATGACATGCTAACACAACAGAATCTAAAACAATACATGTAGAGGAACCATGATACAAAACTAAGCATCATGTCCAATCCATGGCTAACTTGTGCCTGATACACATCCCATTTCCAAATCCTTTTTAACTGTTCTTATCTCATTGTTCCGTGAACTATAGTCCTCTCACATCTCTTAACAGGCACACCTACCAGCCTCCGTTGCACAACCCCAAACCACCATAATTATTTCCCCTCGTTTAATCCTCAACTGGAACAAAATATATTTTCTTGTGAGTGCATTCTATTTCTTATTCTCTCTGTGTATGTCCACTTATCCATCTTAGTATTCTCAGTTCTACCACACTTATTTCTTCGGAAATGTTTCATGTTTCTTAATTGCTCAATGCTCTAATATTAAGAAATCATTGTTGGGCTTATAACTGTCATATGTATCTCTTACCTGCCCAGTGTTTCAATGTCATTATTGGTTAATGGCTTATGCTATCCAATATCACAGTATTGGATATGTATTATCGGCAATATTGATAGTATCGGCACTGATATAATAGGGTCTATATATCATGTCAGGTACCTCAAAATTGAATATAATATTCGCACATATGTGTTTGGGGTATGTCGATATTTAAAACCTTGACCTGAAGTGTTTCGGAGCATTCTAAATCTTTGAGCAGTGCATATGCGAAGGTTGATGCCTGATGATATGTATGGCTTCACAAGTTATGGAGATAATACTTGTAATTATTTTTCAAACTATCCCAATGTCGCTATTCTTTTTTCTAATCGTAACGTAAAAAAGACAGCAATATGATTAGTGAATAACATCCAAAAGCATCTTAACTTCAAGAAACTAGTTCCATAAGAGCTTTCAGTAAAATTATATTGACCTCGTGTGCTATCATAGGAAGGATCCATTGCTACTTATTCAGTCGTGAAAAATCGAGATTATTCTCAGTGTACTCCATGAATTTTCTCAGGTTTGAGAGACTCATATATGAACCGGTTGAGGGCAATGCTTGGCATGCGGACCATGTTGTACCTGTATATAAAGGTGGAGGTATGTATTACTAGCAGAAAAGTTTGAACTGTGTCTACATTTTGCTATTCTTCAATATTGAAGGCTAATCTCAACTATTGGGCAGGTGAATGCAGTTTAGAGAACATGAGGACTCTTTGTGTAGTCTGTCATGCCGAGGTCACCAAAGCTCAACAGACAGAGAGGAAATTAGCAAAGCGAAGGGCAAAAGAACAACTTAGAAATGCTCTGAAGGAACTCAAAGACAGTGAACATTTGAAACAAAACAATTCGAATCTTGATGTAAGTATCCATAGTACATGGAATTCTTGACGGTTTAAGAGTTAATGTTCCTTATCCCATTTCATTTCCTGCAATCATTATATTTTAGGGGTATTTACTGGTTTGTCCCTCAAATCTTTATATATTATGATTTTGCCCCCCAAATCTTCATATTTAGAATTTTGCCCCCCAAATCTCATAAGTTACAACAATTTTGCCCCCCTCTCTAACACAGTTAAATATTTGACCATTTTACCCCTCTTTTCCTCTTCTCTTCTTCTTCTCTCTTCCTCCTCTTTTCTCCTTTTCTTCATTATTTCTCCTCTCTTCTTTCTCCTCTCTTCTTTCAGTATTTAACTGTGTTAGGGAAGAGAGGAGAAGAGAGGAGGAAGGGAGGAGAAAGAAGAGAGGAGAAATAATAAAGAAAGGAGAAGAGAGGAGGAAGATAGAAGAAGAAGAGAGGAGAAATAATGAAGAAAGGAGAAGAGAGGAGGAAGAGAGAAGAAGAAGAGAGGAGGAAAATAAAAGAGGAAAAGAGGGGTAAAATGGTCAAATATTTAACTGTACTAGGGAAAGTTAGAGAGGGGGACAAAATTGTTGTAACTTATGAGATTTGGGGGGCAAAATTCTAAATATGAAGATTTGGGGGGCAAAATCATAATATATAAAGATTTGAGGGACAAACCAGTAAATACCCCTATATTTTATTTGCATTCTCTCTCTAAGAGATGAAAGACTCTTAATTCTTTCATTTGCATGCTTTCGACATCCTTTTGCGTGAGAAGATTTTCTGGTGGGAGGCTTCACTTAGATATAGCTAATAGTATTTTTTTTTTTTTTTTTTTTTGCCCGATAGATCATTCGCAAAAGATAAAATTTCCCATAGAGAATCTCTAGTTTACACAAACTAGTATTTGGCACTTTTATGGTCACATCTAAAGAGTGGCTGGGAAAGTTGAATTAAGGTCCACTTCTCTTGTTTTGTTTTGTTTTGTTTTGTTTTGATGAGGCCGGCTTTAGTTTTTGCTTGTTATTGCAGAGATGTTACTTGTAGGTGTTTTCTCAGAGAAGATTATCAATACAAACTATTGCTTTTTACTCCCAATGGAAATGGTCATTAACTCGTGTTCAACATTAAATATATTGCAGGGAATCGGAGAGGAGAATGTAAGAGAGGAAGCTGCTGACGATGATCTGTTATTAGTAAAAGTACCCGGCAGTGCCTACTCTAGAACAGATACCTGAGTACTTTAGCCGTTGTATGATTTTGAAATACATCAAGATTTATAATCTTTATTCTTTGTTTATTCTCTCTTTTTTGTGGTGGTGGTGGTTGAGAACGATGTATAGTTCCTATATTTGTGTACGTTTCATACCAAAAGTAATGTTATAGCTTAGGTGTAATGTGATTATGTGAAGTACTGTAGCCCTCTTGTTCCCTTTGAATCAAAACTTAAATGTTTTACATCGTCCATTAAAAAAAAAAACTGAATATTGGTTAAATTTTATGTTCTCCGCACTTCCATAAAGCTGAATAAATTACAGTCTAGTTGTATAAAATTCCATAAAGCTTAGTCTGTCTTTTTCTAAGCATTTATTTTCTTCAAGTTTGTTTTCTATGTTATTACACTGTGTAACTGCTTTTGTATCTCTGAAAATGAATGCTAATTTTATGATACTAAGAAAGACTGCTGTTATGCTTAGAGATGGAGCATGATGCTGGTGCTCTAATGAAAACTGAGTTAATATATTCCCACAGATAAATCCCACAAGGGTGGGACGCGCATTGATACTCATGAGTATCTTCTTAGTAGTAATACTTCTCGATGATAAAGCTTGTAACTTGGTGATCATAGAGCATCCCTGCTCCTTACAAAGATAAGACCACAGCCCATAACGTGAATTCAATCCTTTAATTTGCACAGCAGAGAACTGCCAAAAAAAAAAAAAAAAAACTCGATCAAACGAGTACCACAATGAAAATGCTTTTTTTTATTACAAGTATCTCACCACTATCCCTAAGAGCTTCGCTTGCAATTATATATTAGTTGGGATTTTTCATAGTATGATTTCATAAGAGCTTCACTTGTAATTATATATTGAGGCTCGGTGTTAAAGCCTAGGACCAAGACTAGCATCTTAAATCGAGAATTTACCATGCCCATATTGTGGATTAGTATATATACATACTAAATCTGTATTTTTTTTTTTTATGATTTGTTTCCCCAACGTAATATTAACTATAATATAACCAGCAAAAAAGTTTTAATCTGGGTTAATTAATGTTAATTCTCTTTAAATAAATAGTAGAATTTAATTGAGTTAATTAGAAATATTCTAGTCATAAATTAAATTAATCCGAAAATTAAAAATTGAGAACTTTTTTATAATGGAAAATGAGAGGGTATACTTTAAAATGATTATTTAGGAAAACGAATATGAAAAAAAACCAAGATGTCGAAAAGTTTGATATGTAAAAAGCCAAATCTAATAAAATATCGGGAGTTTCTAAAGGAGCGAGCGAGTTTCTGAAGGAGCGCACCTTTGGTTTTTTTTCCTCCCTAGTGAGCCACTATTTTCAGTGAACACACCCTTTCTTTCAAGAAGAAAGGATTTTTACCGGTTAGCACACTGATAATTTCAAAAAAAAAAAAAAAAAAAACTCACTAGCTCTTCTCACCCACAACCCTCCTCCTTCCTATCTTGCTCCTATCCACTGCCGACTGCCGCTCGTTGCCCGCCGGCAAACTTGAAATTATAATCACTGGAAAAAAGGTGTGCTCATTTAGAAATTCCATAAAATATCCCAAACACAAACGATCAGGAGTGCTCTCTCTCTCTCTCTCTCTCTCAAAGCATGGAGTGCCTGAACCCGCTGGCGCCGACCTTTTCCCCCTCGACGTCCGCCCCCGCTGCCGCCGCTTCAGGTATTCAACCCTCTCTCTCTCTCTAAGCCTAACCCTAAATTTCTCTCTCAATCCTCCAACTTCTCAAACTTCAATTTTTTTCAACTTTAATCAAAACCAAATAGCTTCAATTCACTACTGCTCGATAAAATCCTTGCAAAACCCAGAACAATTATTGACCGAAATGATGATGTTAGTTGTCAAAATTTCTCCTTTTCAATGGAACTTCACTTATTATCATAATTAAATTGCAGAAGTTGTCTGTTGGAGTTGGATTAAGCCTCACAAACCGAAAAAGAATCGTCTTTTGAAGCCAAATATCTGGTCAATTCCTGTAATTTCTGCCCATTCTGCCCATAGTTTGGTTTGTGAAGAATCTGGCGCTAGAAGCATCTTATCGTCGCCTAATTTGGAAGAGAAAGACGACAACTTTTTGGAAGCAAAGTTGCATCTTTTGGAGGAGAGGGATGAGGAGATATTGTCAGAAAGGATAATAAATCTCAGCCGATTGAATAAGGTCAGAAGTGCATTGGCATTGTTTGCTTCTGTGGATGCCTCGGGCCTTCGTTCCAATTCGCATGCGTGTAACTCCTTTATCGCCTGTCTCATCCGCAACAAGTCGATTAATGATGCCTTGAAGGTTTTTGAGATAGCTAGGAAGAAGGATGTGGCTACTTGTCATACTTATAGTATGCTGCTTAAGGCCATTGCCGGAGCGCAAGGTCGTGTCTCTGCATTGGAACTATTTAGTACGTTGAAAGGTGATAACACATTGAATAGGAATTTTGACATCATCGTCTACAATACGATGATAGCAATATGTGGGAAAGCCAAGAGTTGGGTTGAGGTAGAGAAGCTGTGGAGAGAGCTCAAGGTGTGTGAACTAAGTGGAACAGTGATTACCTATAGCTTGTTCGTCAGTACATTCGTGCAGTGTGGTCAGATGGAGCTAGCTCTTGATGCTTACTGTGAAATGATCGATGTAGGACTTGAGCCAACCGAGGATGTCATGAAGGCAATTATTGCTTGTTGCACAAAGGAAGGGAATTGGCTTGTGGCTCTCAAGGTTTTTGAGGCAATGCTCGAGAAGGGTATGCAGCCAAATGTGATTGCTTACAATTCGGTTATCAATTGTCTCGGGAAGGCAGGGAAAGATGACCTTGCGTTTAGGATATATGACGATATGAAGTCTTCAGGCCTCAGCCCTGATGTATATACATGGAGTTCATTGCTTAGTGCACTTTATAGGAGTCAACGTTATTTGGACACCCTACGACTTTTTGAAGACATACAGACCAATGAAGCTTCTCACTTGAATGTGCACCTATATAACACAGCTCTGATGGCATGTCAAAGGCTTGGTTTATGGGAGCGATCGCTCCAGCTTTTGTGGCAGATGGAGACTACTGGAATCGAATTGTCTACTATCTCTTATAATCATGTAATAAGTAGTTGTGAAGTTGCGAGGAAACCAAAAGTTGCACTGCAAGTTTACCAGCATATGCTTCACCAGAAGTGTGCCCCAGATACATTTACATACCTATCGTTGATTAGAGCTTGTGTCTGGGGATCTCTTTGGATGGAAGCGGAGAAAATCTTGGAGGTATGCATGTTCTACTTCATTTTTTTCTTCTTCTTTTACTAGCTCCATATATTGAGTGCATTCATTTCATAATGTCTCCTGTTTGTGTAAAGTAAAATTATATGTTTCATCTTGTCATTGCTTATAGGAGTTAAGGTGATTGAAAAACACAAAATATCTTTTATATATATATCTGAGTTGAGTATTGAAATTTCTGGTATCAATGAATTGATTGATTTTGTTCTTGACTTTTTTTTCTTCTTTTCTTAACAAACTCATTTAATAAAATGAATTTTCTAAGGTTAACGTATAGTACATCATTAGATAGAGTGCTTTAGTATGAAAACAAGGAAACATGATTTAAGGGGGGAGAATTTTTCCTCTTCATTTTCTCAGTGGACATGATCAAGGAGGAGAAAACAATTAAAACATTTTTGCAGTTTGAAATAATTTAGTTCTTTTCTAGACTAGATGTGACATTGACACCTGCACCACCTCCAGCATAATAGTACTTGGAAGTTATAGATAGTTCTACGCGGCACAAACTAAATAACACTAACTATTATGCTTTCTGCTTCTTTCTTCTTTTTTTTTTTTTTTTTTTGTGTGGAAAAAAAGAGGTTGGACTTTGTATACTTCAGTTAAGCTTTTAATTCGTTGCTATGGGCTTTTAAAGACATATACGCATAAAAAGTGTTTCTTCTGCTGGAATCTGCTTGGACATCATGCAATTGACATGTTCTACCTTTTATTCTTCAATTTTGTTTTTTTCTTTCGTGAAGAATCTCTACATGTTTCCCCTGGTTACATATAACTAGGATGGTTCATGTACTTAGGAAGTGTAATTATTTAACGTATAACTGAATAGAAACAGTGGTTTACTTCATATACTTGGTGCCTATGGATAAAGGGATATACATAAATGTTTGATAGAATTTACCATCTATCATATTTCCTATAAATTGTGATACTTCTGGGTTGGTTGATTCCATTGATGGAGAAAATAAGTTTTTAGAACATTGTATGACTTTCCCCATCTTTAAAATACTTTAAAGTAATATTTTTCTCCAATTTCAGACATGTCTCTCATTCCTTACTGTATAATTTCTGACATCTTATCTGTTATTTAGCTCCTTATGCATATAGTAAGATCGTGTCAATATCAGTGTATATAAATATCCTCATTCCATAGAGTTTCATGTACAGAAGCTCTTGTTTCTGATAGTTATGGGAAGCTCCCTGCCTCTCTGGTACAATATGACTAATGCCCTCGGAAAAGCCCATAATTTGTATAGTTGGTATCAGAAGCCGCTAGCAAACCATGATGGGCACTATTCGAGGGTTGATCAATTGATCCTATTAGGATACATGCCTGATAATATTACTCTTTTCTTGTTCAAGAGTTGTTTAATTCAAAATTGTTCTATCGTCGGAGCTGTATTTCCAGATACAGATCTTGTATATATCTTATACGTTATGATTAGTTCTTTTGGAACTCATTCACCAGGAACAGTTAGATTAATCTCAGTTGTGGTTTCACCTACTTGACACTTTCATTCAGATACGCTTCGTTAACCATTTACATCAAATCTTGTATATATATCTTATGTGGCTTGATTATTATACACACGTAGTTGGACTTGATTCTTGGGCTAACCACATAGACCGACCTGTCAATATTCTTTTTTACAGCATTCTTAACTACAGAAAACTCAAATATATGCATAACTGACGTGGAAATTTTAGGATGAAGCCTTGGTTGTGATGGTGGCTGTAACAATTAAAGATATGCAGATTAGTCATATACTTTGCGTTTGTATATCAACATGTTCATATTTATGTTTGCGCTTGTAACAGTCTGTTGCACCGGATTCTTCCCTCTACAATGCGCTTATCCACGGGTTTTGTTTACAAGGAAAGATCAAACTGGCAAAGAAGCTATATACAAAAATGATTAGCATCGGTCTTAAACCAGATGGGAAAACAAGGGCATTGATGCTCCAACACTTGCCAAATGAAGTAGCAAGGCATCCAAGGTATACATACATACATACTTCTCTAGCTCATTTTACGATTCTTAGCATGCTTGTGTCCTGTTATGAGATATCATTCAAGAAAGCCTTGCATTGCATTACCTCCTTCCTATGCATTTCCGTGTAAGATTTTTGTTTTCTTTAGTTTGATGGTAAACATATATATATATATATATATATATATATATATATATATATATATATATATATATATATATATATATATATATATATATATATATGTATATATATATATATATATGTATATATATATATATATATATATATATGTATATATATATATATATATATATATATATATATGTATATATATATATATATATATATATATATATATATATATATATATATATTGATCCCTCCTTGGTGATATCCAATTCCTTTGTTCCAAAAAGAAATAATTGTTATCTAAATTTGAGTATTAAATCTTTTAACCATTAAAAGAGAGATAATCCCCCCATTAATGTGTTTTATTTGTTTTTCTCTGTTCTTTTTTAAATTCCAAAACTGATTGGAAAATTGGTGATAACTCAATTTAAAATTATAAGTGATAAGATTATTTAGCATATGTTAGTTTATAATTGTCCCTTAGGTTAATTTCTCATCCCTTTGCTAAATAAATACTTAGCTCTTGATCAAGTGAAATTGTTATATATAAAAGAAATTGGTAATAGCTCTATTGAATTAGGAAGACAATATCGTAATTATTAAATTGGTTGGGGAGAGTAAAGCGTTTGCATATTACTTGGGTAAAGATTATCACAAGTTTTACTGGACGTAAATATGAAGAAGCTAAGCAATGTTTATTTGATCAAACCCATGCAACACGCGTGCATAGTTCTAGTATTAATGGTATCTATATCAAAATTATAAGGTCTATAGTATCTGTGATGTGATGCATATCTGTAACGGCTGATATCTAAAACAGCCTTGCTTCAAAGTTTGTGAAAAACTAAGGTTTGTAGTTTATGGCTTCTTGCTTTCTTCTTATAAGAAATATGTTTTTATATTCATATTCTATGGTTAGACAATCTAAATATATATATACAATTCATGTTATCTTCACAATGTATGCAAAACATGGAAACACAGGGCAAGCTGCATCCAAAGAAGAGGTTAAAGAAAACATTCTTGAGGCATCGACATATGTTTATAGAAGCATACACTCGCATCCATATCTCATGAAAGTCGCCAACTGGGGGAGCGTAGAAATTGAATTTCAACAGGTTTTGCTTCTTGGTATAAGCAAGCTGGCTCTAAACTTGAGCTCGAGATCAGTAGAGTTCAAACATAAAGAATGGTACATAACAACTCGTTTCAAGCTCTCAAAATCAATCGAGGCATTGGCTATTTGCGCGAGGTATAGCTAGTCTTGTGAATATGCATGGTGATGATCTGACATCATCCTGCAAGATTTCTTCTTAGACCGCTGAAACTTTTTTAGTGTTATATGAAGTTGCACCAGGGGAAATGCATGCTGTAATTGTATGTATAAAAAACTTTTAACGTGGTAGTTCTGAGCATGTGGGCTTGAACTTTATACTGACTATATTTTTTTCTGTCATTTCTTGTATATCATGAATTGTACAAAGCTATAATAAGTACTTGTGTAGAAATTCAGTACAGAGATTATCTTTGCAATCTATATGAGATGACTTTGGATGCATCTCAGCTCAAATCTAGACCGTGGGATGATAAGAGCGTGATCTTCTAATTTTTTGCCGATTTAAACAAACCGAACAATAAAAGAAGAACTGAAACCGAACCAAATCAATTCAGTTCGGTTTATACATATTTTTTTTCACTTGAATAATCCATTGATCTTTTGCATTCCATATTACAATATTACAATATATGTATATGTATCGTTCAGATAATTTTCCAAATAAGTTGCAAGGTTTAAAACTTGACAACGGTACTGGTTCCAGTAGATAGATTATGATATCAGAAATCAATAATATTAGATGTATCATATAAGTAACATTAAAATACCTATTAGGAAAAAAAATAAAAAATACTTGATATCAATATTATAAAGCTTATGCCTCAAAATCCAATATATGGTACTCTCAAATCTACTGATATTTAAAAGCTTGAAATAAACAACTCTACTAACAAGAGTTTCGTGCATATGATGGTACTTCTTTTATACAATACATAAACACACAGGAAGTTATAATCCACTCAGAATCAGCTGATCCCAATCAAACACTCAATGGATTGAAAGACCATATCATATGACTAGCAACAATACTTTGATATATGCATATACTCATTGTTGTATCACTGTTCAATATCGATAACGAATAGGCTAAAAGACACAAGAAAAACATATTTCTCTCACCTCAACTGTAGCCACTGAATCGTATCTCGCAGGCCCTCTCCTCTCTTCCAAATACCATCAAAGGTAAACGAGAACGCACTACTTCTATTTATATTTTGGAATTGCTGTACAATGTTACCGTAAAAGGATCAAGTTATCATATTACTTCTAGCATATGTTGAGCGCATACGATAGTTTTAAACATAAAAGAACTCAAACTCTCAGCTCGCGTAGAACGCCTTCTGGCCCTCCTCAGCAGGTCGATCAGAGGCATCAGAATTGAGTTTTCTAAAGACCAGCTTCTGTTGAGGCAGCTGCCCGTTTGCAAAGGCTGTGAGCGCAGTATCTACAAGTATCGTATCCTCGTCCCTGAAGTCTCCCCTTAGAATACCCTTTGCAATCTCATTCTCCACGTTCTGTTGGATGACTCGCTTCACAGGTCTAGCACCATAGTTGGGATCGTAACCGAGACTCCCCAGAAGCTGAACTGCTGCATCGGTCACTTCGATTTTGATTTTCCGATCTGCAACTCGTTTCTGAACGCGCTCCAACTGGCATCCAAGATATAAGCACGTGGTTAGTGATCAAATGAAACAAAAATATTAATATGAATAAAATTTGAGAATATCTAGTCCTAATGTAGATTATAATAACGTGAAGAGCAAGAGATGATGATGAGAATTGGACCATCTTTAGAAGAAAATTTGGTTAAATATTATCAAAAATTGACATGAAAAAGTTCAAAAGAGAACAATATATAAACAAATGTGAAAGAACTAGGGTAAGACTCGGAACTACACGGTAAAAACTTCTTGTATTTGTCAAATAAATGGCGAAGCTTAATTAAAAAATAAAATAAAATTATTAAGACGATAACAGATACAAGAAAATTGTTTGATATAGATGACGAATGAAACTAGCACATGGAATTAAGTAGTTGTATCATAAAAGATGGCAATGAAATCCTTCAAAATTTTAAAAGTTGCCTATATAGGAATAGATATATTACGGTATCTCAATCCCAATTACGGTGTCCAACCTGTAAATAAGCCTGGTACGTTAAGTGGGATGCTCATCTCCTATCTACATTTTTCGTGGCCAAAGAACGAGCATAAAGATGCATAATGATGTCCTCATGCTGATATCTTGTCTAGAACTTGCTTTGCTTTTCTATAAAACCATCTTCATAGACAATATCTTTTCCGAGAACAAGGGCTAGATGATAACCGCTATGATTTGTAGAGCAACATTTTTCAGCTAGTGAGCTAGGGGGGAAAGATTTTAAAGACTCAAGCAGAATGGTCCTGCCATTTGCAGAAAACGAACAGATTGCGACTCTAGAAAGACGGAGGGTTCAAGAAAGAAACAGGTAAATTTAGTAATATTGAGGTGATCATATAGATCCACACATGATTAGTGAAAAAACTAGAGATCCCAATTATCAGTCTTGAACCAAGGATCAGCATTAAGGCCTCACATCAGATCATCGATAAGCTTATTAGGGGTATTTGGTATTAAGTTCTTCTGAGAAAATTAATATTGACATACGCAATAAAACTGGAGAATTGATACTGTAAGATATAGAACAAGAGAAAGCACCAGGATCTAGAGGAATTGAATTAATATTAGTTGTACTCCACAAAAATATATCGGTGACTTTTTTCCTTCTTTCAGTCTTTCCTTGTAGTGTGAGATTTGATGTTTTCCATAAGTGAAGAGTTGGACAGTTGAAGCAGAAATGTGCTTGTTTGATATAATGAGAAGATTGAAGATAAATATCCCATGGAAGTTGATTATAGCGGAAATGAATAAAAAGATCAGGCAGTTCAATCATTCATACCTGCAGCCTGACAATACTGTTTATTTGCTCGCGGTCGAGAGGTTGGAAGACAATATACTCATCAACACGATTCATGAACTCTGGACGGAAAATGGCTCTTGCAGCTTCCATCACCCTGTTCTTAATAGCCTCATATGCAGAATCCTCGGAAACAGACTCATCATTCATATTCAATATGTACTGAGATCCTACATTTGACGTCATGATGATGACTGCATTGGTAAAGCTGACAGTGCGGCCCTGTGAATCTGTCACTCTTCCATCATCAAGTATCTGAAGGAAAACATTGAACACATCGGAATGAGCCTTCTCAATCTCATCGAACAATATAACAGCGTAAGGCCTCCTACGAACAATCTCAGTCAGCTGTCCGCCTTCTTCATATCCAACATATCCTGGTGGGGCTCCAATCAATCTCGAGACAGCATGCTTTTCCATGTACTCACTCATGTCAATTCTCACCAGAGCCTCTTCGGTGTTGAACATATAAGAAGCAAGGGCTTTGGCCAGTTCAGTTTTGCCGACACCTGTGGGACCCATGAACATGAAACTTGCAATTGGCCGGTGTGGATCTGATAGGCCAGCACGTGACCGCTGAATGGCCTCTGCCACTGCTTTCACCGCTGGATCTTGGCCCACAACACGCTTATGGAGTTCCTCTTCCAAATGTAGGAGTTTCTCTCTCTCTGATTGCTGCAACTTGGAAACCGGAATGCCAGTCCATTTACTGACTATTTCTGCAATGTCATTTCCAGTGACCTCTTCCCTCAGCATCGACTTCCCTGAATTTTGGTACTCAATTAACTCCTTCTCAGCATCTTTTAGTTGACGCTGCAAGGTATTAAGGCTCCCATACTTCAATTCAGCGGCTCGATTCAGATCATATTCACGCTCTGCCTGCTGAATTTCTAGGTTCACCCTGTCGATCTAAAGCAACATGAAAAGAACAGTCAGAAACTGTCAAACAGTAGCTACATAGCAAAATAGAAATAATTTCCAGTATAGCCACAGGTCTTTTTTTTTTCCTTTTTCTTTTTTTATTGTCATGTCTGTGCTGCCCTTTGGGGGGGGGGGGGGGGGGGGGGGGAGGGGAATAAACTTAAGATCCTGTTCATTCTAACAACCTTCTAAAGAAAAATTAAAAAATTTGAGCATACCTATTCAAAGAACAAAATCTTCATCCGAATTTAAAGATATAATCGAAATTTTCAGATTTCAAGAAAAGAAGACTACAGAAACAAATATTCACGATCCTAAAACCAAATTCTGACTAAACAGCTGGTTTCAGTATGTTATTATGAATTTTCTTGAGGCTTTCTGTGTTTCAGTGAGTTAAAGATAAATTCTAGTTAAGTGCAATCTATAACCTACTACTTCTTTGCTGAGACAGTTCAAAATTCCTACTTGCGGTCACTGTACCTCTTCTTTAATCGATTGAATCCGGGTCATTACTGATTTCTCGTGCTCCCACTGCTCAGTAAGCTCTGCTTGTTTCTTCTTCAAAAGTGAAAGCTCTGCCTCAAGGCGACTCAATCTATCCTTTGATGCTTTGTCAGTATCATTAGTTAGAGAGAGACGTTCCATCTCTAGCTTCAAAACTGAACGATTAATCTCATCCAAAGCAGTTGGCTTGGATGTGATCTCCATCTTCAATTTGGCTGCTGCTTCATCCACTAAATCAATAGCTGAAAATGGAGAGAAAGATGACAATAAGACCAATAAAAAAATTATCAGAAGTAGACACAGGGATATGTTTAAAAGTGCATTATGTACACTTTGCACAAAGAGCTTACTAAGATACCTTTATCAGGCAAAAAACGCCCACTGATATAACGATCTGAAAGGATAGCAGCCTCTACAAGTGCACTGTCAGAGATGCGAACCCCATGGTGAAGCTCGTATCTCTCACGCAACCCACGAAGTATGGAGATTGTGTCTTCAACTGTAGGTTGATCAACATAAACCTGTTGGAAACGGCGTTCCAGGGCTGGGTCTTTCTCAATATATTTGCGATACTCATCAAGTGTAGTTGCTCCAATGCAACGCAACTCTCCCCGACCCAGCATTGGTTTTAGTAAGTTTCCGGCATCCATGGCACCATTTGTCGCACCTGATATTGAAACAGAAAGGCATTAGCATCACACCTTAAAAGTTTGCATGTACTCGTAGGCCCTCTTTGGAAATAGGCTAAACCTTGAGTAAAGAGACAACATCCCAAGTTTAGGTTGCCAAAGGATTTAACGAAAATGGTTAAAATAAGCTGGGTTAACAAATTGGGGACCAGAGCAAAATGGGGGTTTATAAACCTGCCTACATAGAAGGGTTAAAGAGACAACCCAGGTCATCTCTCAAAGAAGATGTTGTTGATTTTCTAGAAGAATGTTACTCAAGCGCTTAAAAATGCATAGACTGAATTTAACTTGGGTAATGTCCTTAACCCCTCTTCTGCTAACTCCGGTTTACATGTGGCCATAGCCCTTGTCAAACATAGCCTTGAGGTTCTTTGGCATGAACCTTAAAGATCTGCATATACTTTTAGGTCCTTCGGCATTGAATCAAATGTAGGCTGCACTTATACTCGAGAAGGTTGAATCAGATCGTGAAGTCTAATCAGAGACTCAACAAATCCAAAGATATTTAATCAGTCCATTGAAAGATGTTCATATTTTCACACAACAAGGGCCAGAGAAAGAACTAGTTGGGAGGGCAAGCCAGATGCAAGTCAGGCATAAGAAAAGACGAGTGGACAAGTCTACAGTTGCACGTATGTCCTGTGAGAAGTCAGTAATAAGAAATGACTAAAAATACACTGCAAGGGTTCTGGTGATAGGTAGGAGTGTCAGGAGAAGAAAGATCCACTACTTCAACTGCAAATATCTAAGCAAAGGCCTTCCCAAAACTATGATTACGGATTCAGATGGTAGATATTACAGCTGCAGATGGTGGATATGCAAGTTTAAATCTGCAACTATTATCATAAGTGCAGGCAAATCTACATCCATAGTGGCATAATCATTCTACTGAAAAGTCTGGATTTTGTCTGTTATGCATGTTTATTAAATATCAACGAGAAATAACAAACTACTCTGCAAAAGTTTTTAAGTCATACACCAATGTGTAGGGATGACTTAAAAGATTTGCATCATTAATGCAACAGAATCATGTATCGAGTCCATGTTCAATTTAGAATCTGTGAGAACGTTATAATTACGACAGTGCCTATGTCCATTTCCAATACATTGAAATAGTTTAGCCCTGAGCCATCCATTATTTTATAATGAACAGCTATTTCCATTCCTGAGTTATTAATGACTCAGACTCAATTTCCATCCTGAAGCGTTTATGTACATGATTAATTTTAATAATCTACAATATGGTAATTAAAGCATAATAAGGCATCATAAAATGTTCTTTTGCATAAAACCCTGCACATGATGGTTCACTTCATGGTGGAAGATATACCTGCCCCAACAACAGTATGGATCTCATCAATGAAAAGGATTATTTGCCCATCCGAGTCAGTCACTTCCTTCAAAACAGCTTTCAGTCTGTCTTCAAATTCTCCACGAAACTTAGCCCCCGCAATTAGAGCACCCATGTCAAGTGAAATCAACTGCATAAATATAAGCTGAGACATCAGAACGATTCTACAAAAGAAAAGAAAAGAATGATGGTCGAGGTAAGGGGACTACAAGTCCTCAAGATATGAAAAAACTATTTATAAGGTAGAAATATTTGTTCCTAAGGCATCAACCACAAGGATGTATGAGCAGATATAATATCACACACTCCTTGCCCTTAACCATGACCAACACACACTCAATAAGCCAAAAAAGAAAAAAGAACAGAAAAAAGATCACACAACACACTCCAGAATCTAGCAGAATGAGAATAAAAACTAGATTTGTAACCAAGAAAGCCAAGTAAAATGATGCTAACAACTGTAGTAAACAAGCAATATAAGTGTTAAAATCTTTTTGCAATGGCTAAACAAGTCTGGGGTTCAAAGCATGCTTCCACTAGCCTACAACCTACACCAACGCCCCCCCCCCCCCCCCCCCGGCGAAAAAATGAAGAAGAAAAAGAACCCCTCATAAGCATAGAGATGTCAGATGTACTCAAACTTCAGGTTGATCTTTGGTCTTGCCACACCCATATTCCCCTGTTGTTATGATGCTAACCACAGGACACTAAGAAGCTAAGAACAGCCAGGTCCATAAGGAAATAAGTGCAAGCTATATTTTCAATATGCAAGCTGCTTACATCAATGTAACCTCTCACATAGAATGAGATACCCCGCGTAAAAACAAAATGTGGAAAGAGTGCCAATGTCTTACAAAAGTTTACACATCCCTACCTATGGAATGCCCTTGCCAAGTAGGACTTCCATACCCCCAAGTAGCATGCAAGATAACTTCCATTTTACACTCAGATAAACTAGCATAGAAAAAGGGCTCATCCACTACAAAGACAACTTGTCATTAGCCAAACAGGATGCTCTCTTATTTATATAGTAGTGAAAATCGTAAGCTGTGTCTAGAGAACCAAAGAAGCGATGTCAGGATTTTTCTGATAGGCACTTCTCAACATTCCATGACCGCTCTCGTGGGGTATTAGTAGTCCACAAGCTAAATCAACCAATTAGCGCGGATCTTCAAAATGACTTCTAAATCTCAGTTGCTTAGACCAATTCCCAAATCACACAAGGTGAAGGAGCTGAAAAAAAATCCTTCAAAAGTTGTCAAGAAATATCTCAATTTGCATAAATAGCGTCTGATGCATTGCAATATGCACCATTACTAGCAGCAAGAAATTTGGTCTTCATAGGTGTATCTTCCCTCCAACAAATGGCTCAAACCTGAAGCTACTCACTTTTTCCCTGAACATAGGGCACAAGTTAAAATGAAATTCAAAATACACTAAAGTATGGGCAAGAAATATCCTAAACTAGAAAAGCAATACATCTGGGGTATCATGCAATCTACACTACTAGCAACAGCTAGTGACACTTCCCTTCTAGTTATATCCACCCAACAAGAAAAGGCCCAAATCAGAAGCTAAGCACTTGCCGAGTTTTGATCTTAATCAAGGAGACTGCTTGTGAGACACTAAACAAGTCACAAAAAGATAAGGAAAAAAAAAACTCAAGAGGATCACCCTTTGACACCCTTCAGAAAACAAGAAAGTGAGCAAAGAAAGTTTTTAAGATGCTACTTCCAATGTCACTACAAAGATCAGAACTAGTGTGTTAATTCTATGTGTTTTTGTAGATACCAGACCAATGAGGGTTCACTTCAAGCATTTCTTATATTAACATAGTTCATGCATTGTTAATAATTACCAAATTCAGTCCCATTATTTGATGAGATGCAGAACCACCTAAAGTTTTATGGCCTTGTTTCTCCTAGAATAAAAGCAGGAGTTTATATAATAAATGACCATAGGATCTGCTGAAGTGAAAGGTAAAATTTTACAATATATCTATACAACTCTCCGTGCTCATGAGTTAGCATGTACGGATAAAATATACCTAAATTGCATCATGGAAAATGTAGTCTTTAGATACAAGGACAGTAACTCTGCTGATGAGTGCTTACTGTCGTATCCTTTTTAATCCCTCTCCCAACTCCCAAGTCAGCATAGACAATGGGGGCTGCATTTTATAGCCGATAACCAGTGGCCCGGTATAGTAACTTAGATCTATATGAAATCAATCATAACGGTAAGATAGTTGACCCCAAAATTATGGGTTAAAGACTTTGTTTGTTGTAAATCTATGGACAGTAAGAATATAAAGCATGCTTTTTATATCAAGTCAAAATAATCAGATTGATGCTGTTGTTTCACTATAAATATCAAAGAATAATTACGTCTATGGATCTAAAATAGAGAAATAAGTGCTTTAACTGGTAAAGCAAATCAGTTATCAAATTCCATAGACCCTTATACTTGACATTCCAAGAGCATTAAACATAATAGTATAATGAAAATGCGAATTTAACAACAACAATAAATTTTATTGAAAGTTATGGTTCTCCACAACAAACATATACCCTGCGGTTCATCAGAGCTTGTGGGACATCCCCTTGCACTATTCTCTGGGCAAGCCTGTCCAGAAAAAGACACATAATACCAACTATAAGAAAATTTATGAAAATACGCCATCCAAAAGAAATTTTTTCCTGAATTGTATAAACAAACTGAATAAAAGAAAACATTTATTGCCATCTTACCCCTCAGATATAGCAGTTTTTCCAACACCAGGCTCACCAATTAAGACAGGATTATTCTTTGTTCTCCTTGACAAGATTTGTATGCATCTGCGTATTTCATCATCTCTCCCTATAACTGGATCAAGCTTTCCTGCACGGGCCATTGCTGTCAGATCCTTTCCATATTTCTCTAAGGCTTCATACTTCCCCTCAGGATCTGTTGCAGCAATTTAGAGCGTAAGTCGGCACAAATTTTGGCATACAGCCACAAAAGTAATTAAAAAATCAAAATATCCTGAAACTGAAAAATGAGTCTATCTGCAATAAGCTTCTGTATCTGATACTGAATAAAACCCACATACTTTTCTATAAAAGAAATACCTGGTTTGACTAGGTTTAGCCTGTGACTAAATTTTGATAGTTCCAAACTGAGTTACTGAGTTGGTATTCTCCAAACTAAGTTACTGAGTTGGTTTTATACATCAAAGTCATAACTTCTCTTATATAACCCAAAAATGGGTATAGCCTTGCATACTTTTTCTAACCTGTACCCCATCCGATGTTATTTGAAAGATGCTTTCCTTAGGTGGGTTTTTGATGTACAGGAGTTATCAGTTAACCATCTAAGCCATCAGAAATCAAATTGGTCTTCTTTACATTGTTGATACAGGCTGATTTTGGCTGACTTGTAAGATAACCTTCACAAGGCCATAACTTCATATCTGTAGGATTATGGAATGTATAACCTATCAAATGGAATCACTTTCAAAAAGAATAGCACATCCAACCAACCGTTAATTCGCTGGCTGTCTCGCAAAATTACGTCACTTGAAGGGTTTCTTGGGGCTTCGAAGTTGCAAAATTACCATGCAAGCTGATAATTTTACCAGGTGGAGATGGTCTCTTATGACATGAACATTGTTTTTCACTTGCATAATATTCTAGCCTACCCAAGAAACTAAGAAAAATTTACTTTCATGGGAAAGTTCAACAATCTATGTGTAAAAAAGAAGGAAATAACTGTACCTTTTAGTGAAGTTAATCTTATATAATAATCGCACATCAATAAGACTTGAGCGGAAGCTCAAGGCAGTAACTGTAATAGACCTCACTTGAGAGAAGAACACGCATCACTACAACTATGAATGACAGAAGCGGCCCATGTATCCTTGAGGTGTTAGTTTTAGAATTGATGGTTATGGGTACTGCTTGGAACCTGGACAAAAAATAGGTGTTGGGAGGCATTGAAAGAGTACATTGCCTTTTTCTTTTATATTTATCCTAGCAAGGAAATATGTTGGTCATTTGGTCATCTTTCTATTCCAAACTGCTTCTTAAAGTGAATTCTAATCATTGTAATTGATTCTCTATTACCATTCATTTCAAACAACCTTCCTTTCAAAGATCTTAGACTATATTTTGCACTAGAAAAGGATTAAATAGATAGACATAGAGTTAACTTGTGATCTGAATATAATTAGTCATGTCACAGGATCATCTTGATCTAACAAGAGAATCATTTCTAGGAGGCATACATATGTTAAGAAGATGACCATACAATCGTTAAACCACAACTTAATGATTTGTTTTCCCCACTATATACAGGCTTAGGAGTCTAATATTCATGATATTAAGATAGTATGCCAAAGTCAGCATTTGGCATGTCATTCTTTGCCTTCTGCTATTACTCTAGTATTAAATTCCACGACATGGAGGTAGATAGAGATTATAGTGTCTTCAGTCAATGTCCTCTACAATGTCAGGTTTCATCAACACATTGCCTGACACTTCGCCTGAAATATACCGGGTACGGTATTTTGCACATGAGTTGCAAGATTTATCATTGCTTATTTTTTTTTTATTTATTATATATTTTTACAACAACTAAGTCTTTTATCCCAACTACTTGGAGTAGGCCACATGAACCAAAAGAGAATTATGCTGGATCAATCACATAGGTGATCCTTCTCTACTACTCATTCCTATACAACAAAATGTTTTTATTTATGCCTTAGTAACCATATCTTTTGGTTTCGCCTCCATCCATATCTTTTCATATTTATTCTATATTTTTATTGCTATAAATTACAAATTGTCTGTGGATCCTTCTTTTTAACTAGTTTAAATTTTGGTTTTTCAGTTTTATAGATAAATGACAATTTGGATAATAAACTATACTTACGTTAAATTTGTTTATATATGTGTGTGTGTGTGTGTGTGTGTATGAGTTATATGCCCTTCGTCTATTATGGCATCTGCTATCTACTTAAGTCTCAACTAATTTTCCCGGCATCTGCAATCTGAAATGGGGTGTCCGGGGCTACAAAACCTGAACAGAAACTTGTGCTATAGGCCATATAATGTTCCTGAACGGATTTATAGGAATAAATCTTGGAATAAACTGCTTTTAAGTTGACATAAATTCAGATTCTTTTATAGTGGACTTAGAAATGAAACAACAAGAATTTTTTATGAGTCTTATTGTCTTACCATCTTACCATGGTTAACAATCGTAATAAAAATGTTTAAAATGGTAAAGTTTACATAGTTTAATATTTACCAAGTTCTGTACAAACAGAAAAAGCAAAAATATGTCCAACAACCCAGCAGAAGACAAAATAATTTCTCCCCTTTCCTCCTTGAGTGTGTGTAGTTTTCACTCCTCTTCTTGCAGTTGGATGGGGGTGGGATGGGTTATTTTATAAGTGTCTTTCTACTCAAAGTTAAAGGCCATGGAAGTTAGATGTGTGAAGCAGCACAATCACATATTAAGACAAATAAAAACAGATTTTGGAGAGAATGGAATTCAGGCTTCCACCCAGGTGATCTCTCTCTTGCCCCCTCCCTCTCAACAAACCCCACGAGATTAGGGATTGATTCAGGAATCCACTGTGGTGATCACTCATCTATTTTAAACGAATAAACAAAAAAAAAAAAAATTGATTTTGTGTAACAAATTAACATGCAAAAAATACTTTTCATATCGATATTTCATTCCTCTCCAAGAGTTTTATTCTAGCTTATTTACAACGAAAATTACGTGACAAAACATGCAAAACCAAAAGTCACTAAAAACCAAATTACTAACTTTGAGATAAAAATTGAAATAGAATTTATTTCTCACTTCAAACATTGAGAATATAAAAAATATCATATGGATAAATACAATAATTTAAACACGAATGTTATCCATACTTATAGATTTCAAATACTTGAATCTTTTCCATAAAGATAGAGATGGCTACCAATATATAGAACCAAATATATAGATAACTAATCTATTATAATTTTAAATTTTAAATTTAGAATTTTCGATACATATCTGTAAAAGACCTTTTTTCAGATTTCGTAGATATTTTAGAGCTCTACAAATAAACAATTTATGATTTGTTCATTGTTCAGATAGAACATAATATTTGACGAGAATACTTAATTTCATTATAAGTGTATTTTATTTTTTCCTTATTTTAAGAAAATATATCTCTTTAGTCAATTCATCCCAACATAATAAACTTCCTAAAAATGAGATAAATACATGCTAAGTTTCAAATAGTGCATTGTTCTTTTTTATCATAAATTCTATTTTTTTTAAATTAGCAATCGGATAAATAATTTGGTGTCAATTTATTTACATCTTATAACTTTTAGTTCTTTATCTCTCTTTTAGGTAAATCATTTCACATTTAAACCTAGACAAGGATTAATACTACCTAAATTTTCTAACTTGAACTTCTTTTCTTCCAAAGCTATTGTGCATCTTTTTGTAAACGCTTAGGTAAACATGATTTTTGTTATAATTTTAAATTTTTATTCCTCTCTTTTAAGTTAATTCAACACTTAGATGATAATTAATATGATCTAAATACTCTAATTATTTCACTACAAAAAATAAATAAAATTTTTAAATAACTTTAGCTATTTAATAATCATAATTCATACATGTATTTCGATATTAATTTTTGTTTACAAACATGCATAGACATGCCAGAAAAACTAATACTGGTTATAAAGAACAGTTTGAAATATGCTAAAAAGAATTCCTATGTCAACTTTGCTCAAATTTAAATAAAAATTATTTCTCATTTTAAATTTGGAAACATAAGAATATAATAGTAATTTAAAGATTTTCCACTGATTTATAATTTTCGATCATCCATATTTTACTTAAACATATAAAAATTTATTTTTCTTCCGTATGTTTACATTTGGGCATTAATATATTATTTCCACTAATATTTGAAATCCAAATTTTAGATTTTCTAAATATGTAACTTTGAAATACCTTCCTTGAAATTTCTTAGATATTCTAGAATTGTAGAAGAAAATATATTTATAAATTATCATCAATTTAGATAGACACTTGATATTCAATAAATATCCAATTTTACAATAAGTATATTTACACTATTCCTCTCTTATGTTGAAATATATCCCATTTAATTCTTCAAATAATTACTAATCCAAATACTATCATGCTCAATCACTCTATTTTATCAGTCAATTTTTTCTGTCATATAATTTTTATTAGATTGACATTATAAACTTCAAAAAGGTAAGATAAATACATAATTGCATACACTTTCTTTATAACATAACTCATGTTTCGAGTAAGCATTGGCATAAGTAATTTGTCATTACCTTATTAATAACTTCTAATTCTCTCGTTTTTTAAGATAAACCATCTATTATTCAGATTTACTTAACAGTTTATTTAACCTATTTTTCTAACTATGATTCCTTCTTATAATCATTAATATAAGTATCAATTTTATCTTAATTTCATAAATTTTATCTATCCCATAGATGAAGGGCGTATAGATAAGCATTAATTTAATCTAAACATTCCAAATTTTGCACAATATGAAAAATAAATCAAAATTAAGTAGTACTTATGAAAACTATACATGCATTTTATCATTAACATTTGTCTCAACATGCACGTGCCAGATAAAATAATAGGATTGTTCATGGGTTCATCCGAGCATGTTTTGGGTGACTTTTGCACCCAACCCTCTCTTCTTGGCAGGTTTTACAATATCAAAATTGGCCTACACCTAAGGCTGTGCTTGGATGTTAAAAACAAAACATTTTGAGGTGTTTTAAAAGTGTATGTTTTGGAGTGCTTTCGTAGTATGGGTTTTGTAAAGTTCTGACCATTTGTTTTGGGATGTTCAAGAATATACTTGGAAGTTTAGTTTCTTATGAATTTTATAAACACATAAAAGACAAATTTATACTAATTTGGGAAAAGAAGAGGATGTTGGAGAGAGTTAGGATGAGAAAAAGAGGGTATTTTAGATTAAAAAAAATTCTAAACATCTCAAAACACCTCGATTTGAGATATTATCAAAAACACTCCAAAATACCATGGAGTGGTATTTTACGGTGTTCTAAGAATGCCGCAGAAAACGTATCTAAAAACTCACAAACAAGTGCTATGAACACTTCATAATTCATCACTTCGAAATATCCCATAACACTTCAAAACTAATATCCCAAGCATAGCCTAAGAGTATCTACTCCTGAACCCGCATCTAGCGCACTCAGGCAAGTTTCGCCAGGTACAAACAAGTTGCCACAAATTCAATGAATATATTATAAAAAATATATAATTTTTATTAATAAATACGGAACAAGAATAAGCGGAAAAATGAGAGGACAAACAATTACATCGATATTGAACTTCATAACATTACATAATTTAACAATTATATGAAACTAAAATATACCATCCTCTTAAAAAAAAAAAAAAAAAATCAAAATACAGAAAAACTAAGGGAAAGTTATTAGGTGCTTCTCTCTTCGAGACGCAAGGTTGATAATTTGGTTCTCTAAGACTAGCTTGCTAGTTACAAATGAAAAAGTCGATTCCAAATTCTGGTTGAAGGTGTATAGATGCACCAAATTTTGGATCATGCCAACCTTTGATGCCTAATACTAATAAAAATAAAAAAAATAAAAAAAACACATTTTGTCTTCCTTTTAGCAATCCCAAAATATCCTCGCACAAATAATAGGAGAGAGAAGGATCAATCTTAAGCTCAGAAGAGAATGAGAGAGTTATGGTCTTTGAGGAGTGGACGAGAGAATCTTCCTTTAGGATTTGGAAGGCTGAGAGATTTGGAGAGCTTCAGGTTAGGATTTTCCTTTAGGGTTATCCTTTAGGGTTATGGTAAGATCAATCTTAAGCTCAGAAGAGAATGAGAGAGTTATGGTCTTTGCGAAGTGGACAAGAGAATTTTCCATTAGGGTTTGAAAGGTTGAGAGATTTGGAGAGCTTCAGTCTAGGATTTGAGAGGCAAGGGTCCCGCAGTTGAGAGTCTATTAGAATAGATCTTAGACTAGTTTAATCTCAGCCATTCAATCCTACATAGGTGGCTGAGAATAATCAAATAGTGAGGTTGGCTCGTGGTAGGTCCAGATTCGGGTTGGAAACAGGGCAGGTTCGTACTTGGACAGGTTTTGAGCAAATAAAACCCCACCCTTTCTTGAGCAGGCTCGTGTGAGCTGAAATAAACCTTTTGTACTAAAAAATAACTCCAGGTTGGGTCCAGTCAGGTTTGGGTACAAAGCTGCCAGGTGAAAAGCCCTATAAACTAGCATGTAAACATAAATAGGACACCTCACGTTTGTGAGAAGGGCTACATGGGCTCATATTAGATGAGACGTTTGGACTTTCAGTTTGTTTATTTGATTAGAAATTAGGATTACAAACATGAAGACTTCATTTAGTTTTTTTCTTTCTGTTTCTAAGAAACAATATCCTTCACTATGTAATATGTGTCATAAACACACACATAAACATAGTCATGTCAGTGTGCCTCTATCCTATTGTTTAATGATTTTCTGGGTCGGTCATATATGTGTCTCTTGTATATATCCAGGCTTCATAGCCATCAACAAAGACTTCATATTATATATAATATGATTCATATTATATATAATATGATAGAAATATGGCAGATTATTAGTTCTTCATGGTCAGATTTTTGAGAGCTAGACAACTAAAGATTTCCCTAGTCTCCTCCAATTTCTTTATTTTGCAAGTAATCTACTCCAATTTCTATTATTGAATTGCATCCTATTTACTAGGCATAAGAAACTATAACTTGTTAGCTTCTAAGCCTCTTCATATCCAAATGGGAAACAAAAGAACAATTGGACGATAGAATCATAGAACCAAATTTTAAAACATCTACCAAGTAGCAACTAGGCATCAATCAACTCAGAGCCAACCAGACATCAGTCTTCCTGAGTGGGTGTCAAATTCATGAAATACTATGGATAACAGACGCATTACCACTTCTAAAGTGTGGCAATTAACCTTGTTCAAGGTAAGGACACCATGAAGCAGCTAATAGAACCCTAGACAGAGATGAAGAGAGAAGGCAATATTAAGCAAGAATAAATCGCAATAAAAAAAAAAAGTCTTATTATGAAATAGTTACTTTAAGACGCATAAAACTCAGTGAAATAGCATCTCATATGGTCAACTTGACATCATGAAACAAAAAAAAAATGAGGATAAAATTTCCACAGCCAGAATAAAATTCGTTCCAACACGAAAATGATAAGCAGTTATATTAATTAAAGCAAGTAAAGAAGAAAAGGCTATATTCAGGCATATATGTGCGTCTACGTGAGTGCACATAACTCCATGTGCATGCTTAGAATACAACTTGGAAATCGTAAAATAAATTATATATGGCACCAAGAACAGGAAAAACAACGCACAAATGGAATTTGAAAATCATAATGTCCTAACCTTTCAAATTGTCACTAATGTAAAAAAATGCAATGAACAAATGATATCTATAGTACCTTGGTCAATAACAGTCTGGTTCCCTCTTATAGCTTGTATTGTAGATTTTAAAGCATTAAGAGATATTTGAAAGTCCTTAAATAGTTGCTTTCCAAATCGACGATCTTCAGCAAAACCAAGCACCAGGTGTTCAACTGACACAAATGAGTCCCCATACTCTTTTTTGAAATTCCTAGCACTCTGAAACAATGCTTCCAAGTCACGTCCTAATATGGAACCAGCTGATTCACCCAGGACCTGCAGTGGTTAGACGAAGAAAACATTCAGCAATGAGCACAAAAAATTTGAAAACAGTACCAAGAATATAACGAAACCAACGAACAAAAGGTTTGGTTGGTCAGGATATAGAATGAGGCTTGATTATAATTTCACATGGTGGTTTGTATTAATTATAGGAGAAGATTTCTTATCGACGCTTGTGAATTTTATCGTAAATTCATAGAACAACAACAAAGTATTAAAGTATACTGATAGACACAATAAGACAACAGAATGAACACGCCACTCAGTACACACAAAGACTAGATCCAACAGTACTGAACTCAACCAACATGTAGGGGAAATTCTAAATGCGCACCATATTTTACTAGTGAGCACCATTTTCCCCTATGTTGTAAATCACTTTACTATATAGTATGTGGTGCTCACTAGTAAAATGTGGCGCACATTTAGAATTTCCCAACATGTAGTGATACAGTCTCCTAGTTCATTAAAAGTTAAATGATACTTTACTAGCTTAACTGTTAAGGCATTGCACTCGCAAAGAAAAGCAGCTTGAAACAGCTATTCGTAAAATATGAGCTTAATTACAGAACTAACAGGGTAGAATCAACTGGCCTGGTATACCATATGGACAACATCTTCTATGATCCTACTAACAGGTTCCTTTTCAAGGATTGACAACAGTTCATATTTGTACTTTGCATATTATCAGTAAAGCCTCGTCAGCAGCTACTCACATTCTCATGGGAAAAGGCTTTCATGATAATGTTATGTTTGCAATATCATGTAGTGTTCACAAGATCACAACAACAAATATTTGTCCTCAAGAAAAATATGTAAGCTGCTCAACAAATTAAAGGGTCAAATAGCATGTAAATTGGAAATGAGGAAATGGTTCCAGTTAGACAGTTAATATGTTCAAGTCTCACTAAAACAGGCGAACAGTTTATCAACACAAGTTAGAAGAGCAAAATGTGGGAAAGGCAGGTCAAGACATCCAGTCCAGCTCTGGCCTCAATGAAGTCGCTTTCTGTCAAGCCTACTGGCTTTCCTTGCTATTAGTGCTCTCTACTCAATCCACTTTCTCTCAGAATATTGAATTCTTTCAAACACCACCACCACCAAGGGAAACTCTAAGGAGAAGCAGTAGATAAAAGAAGCCTTTGATTAGTGGCTCTTGGGACAGAGGTACTGCTGAGACATAGGCTCAGCGAATATTTTTTTCTATTGACCGACCAACATAGGATCATTTAAAATATCTTAGTAATGAGGGAAAAAAGGTATTAGTATAAGGAACTAAAACACCACATAGAGAATGCAGATTAAAAGGTGTCCTGTCCTCTAGTGCTTTCAAGAAATTCTTTGCCAATAACCATGTCTTCTTTTTTTTCATGACAGTCTTGTTGAAGAAAAGTGTTTTCTTTATAAACATATTTTTCTTATTGAAGGATGTCTCGCTTTATATTATTATCTATCTGTAAAAAGATGACTAACTATAGGTTCTACTTGACATATCAATTCAAGAAGGCGAGGCCCCAAGCAATAGGGAGAAGAATAAGTAGGTTGCTCATTTTTGGCTTTTCAACCAGGCGGAGGATGCATTTGCAGAATTTCATTTTTCTTCTCTCCAAGTGAATTGGAATGTTTGTCAGGTCAAGTTTCTTTCTATCGTTCTAGGTATGCTCAATTCAAATTGCATTTATCTTTAACCGAGCTCACTCGTTTGGTCATTCAGGTTCTTAGTTTGTAGTTTCATATGTATTTTATTTTCTTGATTCAAGCAGATATGCTATTTAGTCCAGCTCTGGCCTCGATAAAGTTGTTTTCAGTCGAGCCTATCTGTTTCCTTGCTATTAGAGCTCTATACTCGATCTACTTTCTCACATAATATTGAGTTTCTTCAAAAACTATCACCAAGGAAAACTTCAAGGCGAAGGGGTAGATCATAGGGGCCCTTGATTATATCAGAGGACCCAAAAAACTGAAGAAAGCAACTAGTTCAAATTTCCCCAAAACTTCGATGCATATATGGTTCTTATAAGGATCCACGAAGAAAATATCTAATACTCCAAAAACAGAACTTAAATTACCTTGGGTTGCCTCTCGATGAACCTCTCCGCCGCTTGAAGAAGTTGAGTATTATCAACTCCTGCCTTGGAGAATATGCGACGTGCAAGCCCATTCTTCTGCTCTAGCAATGCCTTCATTAGATGTTCTGTCTCAACAATCTGCTGCTTGCTCTCCTTTGCAACTTCAGGCGACGAAACAATTGCTTGCCAAGCCATGTCGGTAAATTCTTGTTGACTGATCTGAAATGGAAAATAATAATAATAATAATAATAATAATAATAATAATAATAATAATAATAATAATAATAATAATAATACAAACGAGACATCGTACACTTATTGAATTTAAAATATAAATACTAGAAAGCCTTAAGAACAACAAATAATACATTTCAAATTGAACAAATCACTCTAAGCTGATGACAAGTAAACCAAAATCCACGCGAAATATATGGGCATTCTGAATTGTGAATAACCATCCAATAAGTGAATCTTCCACCATCTAATTATCTTTTGTTCAGGAATAATGAAATGTATTTAAGAAGATAAAAGACATTTTAGGAAATCACCAAACTACAATTATTGCAATAGTAATAAACACATAACTTGAAGCTGAATAACAAAATTCTGACACGGCAACAAACATAAGCAGAAAAAGAAACAACACAAATTTCCAGATCTTCAGTCTTAGCCACTTGACTCTGATTTCTCCATTCAATTAGTTAAATTATGTTAAATTAGCCACTATCATGTCCTTCTTTACTTACTAAATCAATGTCATTTTGGTCAACTGTAGTCCTAGCAGCTTCTTCAGCAATAATCTAGCCATTTCTTCTGAACAATACATTATCATTGCAAGAAAATTTTCTGCAAAAACATAGGAATATTATCTAGATACCTGCATAAATAAAAGTTTTCAACCATGTTGAAAGTCTCTTTCACTATACCAAAACTCTGAAATTGTGGTGAAAGTTGAGAGAAATTATTTTGTATTTTAACATGCCCCCGCAAGTTAAAGAACCAGTTTTGGATAGAAATCTGGATTTTATGCAACGATATATTTTTTTTAAAACCCGCAATTAAATGCGCGTCCAGTAAGAATTAAATCTGGATTACTCTAATATCATATTGAAAGTCTCTTCCACTACACCAAAACTCCGATGTTATGATGAGGGTTGAAGGAAATTATTTTATATTTTAACAACCCACACCAAATGTGTAAGTTTCCATACACAACAAGAACATTATTGTTCCTTTTGCCGCAAGCAACTCCTCTCCAAAGTCTCCTCTCTAATGATGAGAAACACCTATTCATTTTAACTCCACAATGCATTGATGCTCAGTATCACATTCCTTGTCCAAGATCAGATAGAAGGTGTTATCAACTTGTAGAGAGAAATGTTCCAACTTTAAAAGTTTGCAAAGTGCACTGAAGCTAAAATTAAGGTTACAATCACAATTTAAATAACCCGTTATGTAATCGTTATATAACTTAACGAGGACACATTATCAAATAACTACTTCAAATAACCTAATGCACAACCATACGTTCTTTCGGATTATAATATACTATTTTATGTTATATTAATCTCGTTACCTAACTTCGTTATAGGCATTTTTTAAAGTGTATAATCTCTTGACTCCCCCCACCAATAGTGATCCTTTCTGCCAATTACTCCTTAGCCCATTAGGATTTTAACTCCTGTTGATTTTAATTATGTACTTTTCAATTCAGATATTTTCGATAGTCAACCTCCAATCCTGCAATCACAAGAGCATTTCATTGTATAACTAATTTATTTTGTATTGTTTATATGACTAGATTACTTAATTTGTTTATAGTTACTTTTTCTCGTGGTAAATATTAGACATTATGGCAATATCAATATGCTTGTTATAGTTGTGCTTATATTTTATAAAGTATAAATGTGAGAATTAAGAAATCATAATTTTAGATTATGATTATATATTTCATATGTTGTTAGAGAATGTAATTTCTCTCCATTGCTAGAATTCCGTCCTTGTTAATTTTGTTAAACTATAATATGAACTAAAATGAACAATTACAAAAAAAAAAAAAAATTGAGCGTTACAAAATATAAATTAGATGTAAATATATTCAAAAACTTTTTTTATTTGGTGACAGCTAAAATTACGATTACAAACTTAATATAATCTATAAAGATGAATGTGGAAAATATTGTGAAACTTGCTAGAAATATATATTAATTTCTCTGTGCTATAGAATGTTTTCATATTCTTTTTTTAGAATTTTTAGGATTACATTTCTAATTATAAAAAATATTTTATATTTTATATTTATTTTTATTAAATAAACAAAAATTTGTGTAACTATGTTATAGGTTACACTATAAATTATTAAGCTAACCGACGCAAAACTTTACGTTAATGTCATTGCTATTTTAAACACTGGTTAGAACTTCTTGGTGGCATATTGGTAAGCATATTCAAAGAGGTAACTAAGTGAATAATAAAAAAAGCTTTTGTCAATAATGGTATTCACGGATATAACTAAGCATAAAAGCAAACATTTCAGATTTATCAAAATAAATTAATGTAACAGGAACCGGCTAGTAGATACTTAATAAACTTTTCCTATTTCAAATTTTTTATTTGTTGTGTTAGTGAAGGGAGAGAAGTGAAGCTCCCTTGGCATTAAGATGACTCCTCACGCAACTTCTCTCGTCTAAAGTTAGCGAAACCCTTAATTATTAGGATTTACTTGAATATCATACAAGACATTAGCAAATACAAGCCATTCTCCTATGTGTTATGACAGAAAAGAATTATTTACTTTTTCTTGGCCATGGTTAGGAGTAAAGTTTAAAGTATCAGAATCGATGTTAGTATCGACTAATCATATGGTATCCAAATCAAAAATATCGGGTATATCATGTTAGTGACGTTGGAGAACATCGGACTAAGGTACCTCAATATTTGACACGATATATGCAATATACATTGGTATTGGTTGATATTTAAAACTTTTCTATTGCATATTTTATTTTTCAAGGGAATAAAATTCACTTGAGGGCATAGCATAAATTTTTAAAATTATTCCACATGCAAGTAGCTTTTTTTTTTTTTTTTTTTTTTTTTTTTTTTTTGCCATAACGCAACCAAACCCCACAAACCATGAGTACTCTTTAAGTTCAGTAGCAGAGCCAAGGGAGGCGTTTCAAAAATGTTCTTATGTGGTTTTTATTCAGGTGCCTAAATGAGGTGTTTTTGCTCCCCCAACACCCAAAAAAAAAAAAAAATTAAGAAAAAACCCCCTAATATAAGGGCAAAATCATAAACACCTCTTACTGCACTCACCCAATTTCCACCAATCTCTTGGTGACACCAACACCCAACCAAACCAGTTCCCAAGCTTTCAGTGTATTGAGCAGGAGAAATAGGTTAATTGTCGGATGGCAGGTATGATGGAATGAATAACTCCCTATTAAACAATAGTGGGGGTAATAATTGTTGGATCTATCAATGAACCATACCCTTAATTTAGTGAACAACAAATTCACATATTAGTATGACAAAGTTTGCAGAGTTGCATGGAGGTTTGATGGCAAACGATGAAATCCATATATTTGCAAGACCTCGGCTTAGCATACAGCATAATTGAAGACATACTCAGTATTTTGTCATGAACTGATACAATCTAGTAGAAAAACTCTCTCTCGCAATTGCTGAAGATTCAGCTATGCTCTTAAATCTTTTCATATCAACAAAATAGCTGACTAAGGTCCATTAATCAAGAATCATCCAAGTCAGAAACTTCCTTCATCAGTAGTTCACATTAATCAACTTTATCATCACGAAAAGATGGGGAAGAAAAAAAAAACAAGAAAAATCAACAATTACCCTTTCGCCGGACGCTTCGCATCTGACCGTCACCGACCTCGACGTCGAGCTCCTCCCAAACCTCTGCGCCCGCTTCGGTGAGAGCGCATTAGTTCGCCCCAAAGTTTCCGACCTCCTCAGCGCCTTTAGGGTTTTAAAGCTCTTGGGAGAGGCCGACACGGGCAGCGAGGCAAAGAAAGGGCCCCTCTTCGGAGCCCTCGGAGGCAGGGAGAGGACGCGGACGTGGTTGGCGGCGGTGGAAGCGACGGCCATGACGGAATTCAACGTCGATTGTCGTGCTTGATTTTTCTCCGGCAAGGGTACTACGGTAATTATCGGTAAGTAGTAGGGTTAGGATGGGAATTTAAAGCCGAGAAGTGAAGTCTGGGAGGTTCTATGGAGAGTGTTCTTGAAGGTGGTGGAGAAAAAGGACCTGCTTTGAATGGATAATATGGTAATTAAAATTAAAATAATTAGTAAATTTTTCAAATATCATAATGTTTGAATCATATATTATAAAAAAAAGGAAACGGAAATAGGTGAAGGTAATTTCTTAATTGGCCCAATAAAATTATTACGCAGCGTTGAGTTATTCAAAATAACAAATAAATAAAAAAATTTAACCGTCTTTGCCTAGCGTCAAGGAATTCAAAATAACAAATAAATAAATTTTTTTAACCGATAGTAAATTTTCCTGTTGTTCTGTAAAAACAATCAAACTATTTTAGCAGTTTCTAAAGAAGCACGCCATTTTTCCCAGTGAGCCGCCTATTTTTGTTGTTACGCGGGCTCACTAGGAAAATGGTGTGCTCCTTTAGAACTCCCACTATTTTGTACATATATGAACTTTTTTCAAAACAAACTTATTCTCTTCAGTGGGGCCGGCCTGGAAGTTTCCAAAGAAGCACACCATTTTTCATAGTGAGCCCACCTATTTAGTTCGGGGTTAAGCTTTCTGTTGTTAAGCGGCGGGTTCACTAGGAAAAATGGTGTGCTCCTTTAGAAACTCCCACTATTTTGTACATATATGAACTTTTTTCAAAACAAACTGATTGTCTCTCTAGCAGGGCCGGCCCGTGATCTAGGCCACTAAAACATAGGCCTTCACCTCATTTATTTTATTAGAAAGACTCTAAATTATTTTTTTCTCTTTTTTTTTTTTTTTCCTAAGTACAATCCTTATAAAGGTCCAAGATCTTGTACGTCTATAGGTTTTTAATTGGTTACAATACAGGAAATTTCCACAAAGTGTTAAAACTTTTTAGAAAAACTCTAATCTTTTTATATTATATAACTTTCATGAAATTCTAAATTTCATGAAAACACCTTACACAGCCGCAACATAGAAATTAATTGATCGATTTACAAATACAACAAATGCTTACTCTACGATAACTTCAAATATACATATTTTGAATAAATATATTAAATAAGAAAGTAGATATTTAGAAAGGTTGAATACTGTGTATATAAATTATTTTTATATAGATTTATTAATTTTCTGCTAGGGTTTTTTTTGGAGGTATATATAGCATACGATAGTTTATGTTATTTTGAAAGGGTTCTAATGAAGTTTCCTATTTTTTTTGCTCCCATATCATTCAAAATATTCATTAATTAATAAAAAAAAATATATGATTGTTTTGCAGTGGAGAGTTGTGGGACTCTCAGCAATCAAGATCATTTTCATGGTTATTGTGATTAGGGATGATATTTAAGAAAGTGATAAATTTTCATTAAGTCATGCCAAAGTTTAGAATAGTATTAAAGTGATATTAATGGATACAAGTAATAAATGGCCAATAAGGGAAAATTAAATGGATTTTCTAAATCAAAATACTTAATTTTGTGCTAAACTTTAGTGATCCCATTTACTCTTGTAATTACCGTTTGTTAATTTTGTAGTATGCATTCATTTGTATATATCCTGCTGCTAAAAAAAAAAATAATGAACTATTGCTCGCTCCTCAATTCAATTGAAACCTAAGGCATGTTTGTTTGCATGGAAGTATAGAGAAAATAGTGGAAGTAAAGTCATTTCTTTCCTTTCATGTGTCTGTTTGGCTTAGAAGTAAAGTGGAAGTTATTTCTACAATGATTAGGTTTGTGTGCCAACCCAACTTCTCAAATCTACTACACATTGGTTTTAGGATGGAAGAGAGTTAGAAGTAAAAAGTATTAATAATTTATTATCTTGTGTTTTATCATTCTTTTCTTTCTTTCAAGAAATAATTATTTTATTTCTTTTCCATTACTTTTTTCTTCTAAAAAATAAGAAACAAACACTAGAAATATTAGTAGTGTGATACTTTCAATTCTTCATTTTTGAAAATAACTTCTAATTTACTTCCTTACTTCAACTACTTCTAAATATCCAAACACACCACCTTTAATATCAGGTACTTGCAATAACAATATCAGAGACATGTGGCTGCACAATCTTTGCAATAACAATATCAGAGACATGTGGCTGCACAATCTTCGAGCTCGAGTACCCTCTTAAAGCATTACCTATATGATAACCTTGGTGCCATGCACTCTAGTTTCAATCCAGTTTATCATTCTAGAATAAAGCATATTAGATAGATATCCATTTTGTTCGTGATCTAATTTATAAAGAAAAATTATTGGTTTCCAGATAACAAATGGGCTAGTTGCACTTTTCGAGCTGGCACAGCTGATACTCTATGGATGCTACTACGGATCCACTCCCAAAAAAAAAAAAAAAAAAAAAAAAAATCTTTTTCAATGAATTTTCTCTTCTGTTCATATTTCTGAGCACTTGATAGATGTTTTCTCTCCATGGTTTCATCAACATGAGGAGGAAGATGAAGAAGTTTATTTTGTGACTCCCCAACTCATCATTCAACAAAAACTCAACAGCTCCATATCTACCGCAACAAATATAATCTCAACTGTAAGATCTTAAAAGTATCAAAATGTGTACAGACTGATACAACAGTTAACAGTTATCTCAATGACAAAAAAATTTATATAGATTCACATACAATCCCAAATTTCCCACAAGCTTGATGGGGAGGGAAAAAAAAAACACAAAATTTCAGGCCGTCTTCTTAGGGCTTGGGCTAGAATGAAGATGCGAAAGCAGTAGATTCATCAAACTTAACGACGATAAGTACATCACAAGATGATACAGCCACATTTGTTATCTTTTGGCATATTTGGTGACTTCTTCTCTGATCCTAATCATAAATACAGAAAAATTAGTTATGATATGATTAAAAGGATATAAAAAATTTTGAAGTGAGCAAATTATTGGCGATATGATGGAAAGGGTGTCGATATTATTACCAGTTCCTTCCTCTGGAGGACGGACAACTACATGCATAGTTGTAACGCCAGAGAGGTCGCATATGGGGTTCTTGCACTCCCCCAATCTTCTGTTGTTCTCTAATATCTGCCCCCCGTTGATCAATTTGACGTCGTTCACTGTCTTTGGGGCATTCTCTTTCCCTGCTATCGAAAACAGGTGAGAAATGTAAAATGGGAGAACGAAACTGCATGATATCGAAGTTCATGTTAATGTCATTAATATTTCTTAGTAGCGCTTGGATATTGAAAAGTAGTTTACAGATGCATGTAAAGCTCAAAATTTCTAGAACAAGATCGTTTACTAGTTATGCAATTAGTAATTACATTTAAATTACTATTCAGAATTATTATGCTTTATTAGTAAATTAATTTTGAAAGAACACGAAGGATATTTTGTGTCAGGCGACTACACAAAGTGTTTGCTTTGAGACCGTGAATGATGGACTTTAAAGCACGGACACAACACTTAAAAGTGAATGTTGTATCCGTATCGGATACATATCGAACACCGACACTTGCAAAACACTTGGCGATACGCATTGGATACACGAAATTCGTATCCTAAAACTTTGCACGTCGGAGCCGTGTCTACTTTAAAAAAGGATAAATAGATTGCGTGCCGGGATCATATCCGTTTTTTAATAGTCATAGAGATCGTTCATTGTGTGATATAGAATCGTATACTGTCTTAAAAAAAAATGATATAAAAGGGATACAATAGGCCCCAAATATCTTATAAGATAGAGACTTTAAATATTTTATTCAAGTTACTAGTCCATTTATTTAAATTTAAATTCTTTCTTCTTTAAATTAATAAGTCTTCCTTTTTTCTATTTCGTAAAACATGTCTTAATGACTACAAATTTTGATACACATTATACATCACATGAATAAATATGTGTATATTTATGTCACAATGTTCCCGTATCCTACTTTTCCTAAGGTTTACTGTGTTCTCATATCCGTGCCATGTCGTATCTGTGTCCCGTAACTATGTCCATGCTTGATAGATAATGAAACCAAAATAAACCAAATCAAGGGTGTGAGAAGATTTCTCTCTCATAGCTTCCACATGATACTTTAAATGTTCAACTTTCATGCTTCCCAATGCCACATGCAAGAAAACAAAAGAATATTTCTATTTTCGAACATCCTCCATTTTATGACTTTTTATTTGAACCCAGATTCTGCACTATTTGCAATTGAAGGTCCTAATTCCTAAATATCATCAGATATTCAGCTATCACAAATATAATATCAGATTTTGAGGTATTCAATATAATATACACACTATAAAAGCGATAGTATATTCTCAATTCTCCAATATCCACGAAATAATACATCTGACAATGTTAATTCTTGACTCCAATAGTCATTGGCCGATAACAATACTGATTTCTAGATTTTAAACCTAGATTAGCAATATAAACAGCTTGCTTATGCTTTCACAAAATTTTCCATTTCTTATCTGTAATTTTTTTCCAATTTCTTAATTCCCCTTCCCTATCTATTAGACCAACACACAATCTTAAACCATATCAGGTGACATTAAGTAACAAGGTTCTAAATATCGCCTGACACCAATGTGTATAGAGAGTACCATATCGCATCTTGAGATATCTGATACATTATGGACTATGTATTATTGGTACCAACAATGCCAATATTGACGATATTTTCCTGGTATTTTTGACAATTGCTGATATGTTACATTTGATATTGCTGATTATAGACCAGACACCCTGGGCCTATAAGATAAGAGCTCCGAGATTTCAAACCTTACATGTCATCTAAAGGAAAATTGCAGTACATACATGTTCAACTGTTCCTCAGGACCCAGATTAAGTTCCTAGTCATGAATAGGCGTGGTTGCTATTGTATCACTGATTCCTGTCCAGTTGTCTTTTGAAGACGGATGTTTTTATCGTTGACATCAGCCAAGAAATTAATATGTCCTCATCTTCTTCTCATGTCTTGTTGCCATCAAAATTACTAGCTATAATGCGGTTAACAAGATTCTCAATCCATAGAAATAGGAGGCATGCTTTGATCCTCTCTCTCCAAATAGGAGGCATGCTTTAACGTATGATCTCTCTCATCACAAACAAAATTGCGATCAAACATCCCAGTTTTTCTTACTTAAACCATGGGGAGGAGTAACCCTAACATCATCAGAAGAATTTGACCCGAACATCTTGAGCTACAACAAAGAAGATGAACACATGTCCGAATATACATGGTCCGGCTGAATACTCATCACACACCTACAGGTATATGCCTACATATCTATAAGATACAGGCATGTTCAGCTTTCAGCCAGGCTTCTCATTAGACGGCTAAAACAGACTGAATCAGGAGTCAGAGATCCCAAGGAGTTGGGATCGTCAACTGTAGGACTCAACTTTCAGTCTTAGCTGTCTTTTTTTTTTTAACAAATGACAGCATTGAGAACAATTTCATAACAGATTCTTCTGAACAATTTATCACTTAATACCGATATAATCAGTTTATTGGTAGGTTGACAAGCAGTCAAATGAGAAGCCTCATATCTGATACAAAACACGCATTTGTATCAATAAAGAAATAACAATCAGTACTGCTGCTAATCAGTTTACTGAAAACGCAAGAAATAACTCAATATTCGTTGATTTTCAAACAAACAAGTATTATATAACAGCTTAGTCTCGCATCCTATTGTTACATCAAATAAGCATAATTCAGAGTAGTTTTAGAAGAAAAGTGCTAAGATAACATAAACTCATAGACTGATGTTTCAGCAGTAAGTTCTCCTTTAAGTGACACTTCTACCTACAGATGCGAAAGGATGAAACCTCTTAAGAAATTAACCTCTACCAACTCATCAACCGGCATCATCATAAGCAGAACCCTTCTATACTTTATTGCATGTTATGCATACATACAACAAATACACCCCAATGATGCATGCCAATCTTTTTACATCCTAGCTTAAATACAAAAGTGCGATTTAATTAACATCGTTTCTTATAAATAGCTCTGATAGATGACGCTGATGAGCTTCGTTAGCTTTCGGAGGTCTTCTCATTGAGAGACACTAATGGGGCTCTACGCGGTGTGGTAGGTCACAGAGGTTGGGCATGACAGCCTTGGACTTTCGGAAGGTGCATGTCCGCACGGTGTACTGGACTACATGGGCACACAGGGACTCCATCAAGTGCATCACTGATTAGGCGAAAGATATAAGATGACAAACTAATCAAGGAGGAAATATCGAGTCCTATCAGAATGAGAGAGCAAGGGTGGTGAATAAAGAAGGATGGCGACCAACACATAGAATTATCAAGAATGGTTTTGTCAGCTATAGTTTTTATGCCATTTGGATTTTTCTTGTAATATCTCATACGTAGCCATAAATGGTATTGCATAGCAGCATTGGTATTGACCATTTCAATCTTATGCTAAAAAAATATCTTCTCTTATAAATGGAAACATGTTTCTAATCTGCATAGAATTCAAATGTATATTATACAGGACTACAAGATGACATAAAGGGACAAACCTTCAGGCCATTCTGCCAGAATGCTTTCTTTCAAAGTGGCAATGGTGGTGGCGGCCGGGTACGTCTTCGGGCCGATATCCGACCCATCGTGCAGCCGGAACTTTATCTCAAGCTGCTCTTGCACTCCAGACATCTCCAAAGATCAGGCCAATTTCTCAACAGATCACCAAAAGCTTCACTTGTGCTATCAATCAAAATGAAAATTTTATCATGAGACTAAACTAGCAGACCATAGAAAGAGAAATTAGACAACAGAGTCCAAAATTACTATAAACAACTGAAAATTCACTACTTTTATGGATAGAAAAAATTTGAAATCTCACAAATATGGGTAGAATACTTACCAGGTGGAAATCCTCCCTTATCACGATCTGGCTGCCCTAAAATCAACCAAAAGGAAAAAAAAAAAAAAAAAAAAAAAATCCAAGAACTTAGGTTTCTCCCCCCCAAAAACAAAAGAAAATACAGAAAAACCCCTCAAGATTCAAGCTTGATCAACATCTCCATCTGGGTTTTCTACCAAAACATCAAAAATCATCGCAAAATCCAAACTTGCTCCAACTTTCGATCTGGGTTTTATCGAAAACCAACAAAAAAGATCAAAATTCCCCAAAATTTTGACTTGGGTTTCTCAGTTTCTCTCGTAAAGGTTTGGCTTTTGAGGCTGAAGAGTCTCAGTCCATTGAGATCTCCAAAGAAACTAAGGTATAATAATAATAATTTTACATAACTTTTTATTGGAAACTATATATTTTATTTATAAAAGAGGGGTTCTCACTCCCCCAGCCATCACCTTGCTTTGTTTCCTGCATTTTCTTTATTTTTTGTGCCTCCAGTCAATGAAAAAAAATCCCTTGAAAAAAAAATTATTTGGCACTGCTTGCAATTTTTTTTTTTTGGAGAGAAAAAAGAATTAGATAATGATTTTTTTTCTTTTTTTAAATCAAAATCTGAGCTTGGTTGATTTAATTAGATTGGACGTGCACAATTCAAATTAAAAAAAAAAAAAAAAAAATCTTCTCATACCCTTTAGAATGGTGCAGTTAAGGAGATTGATAATATTTTTCTTTTCATGAACAAATAAATTTCTGACAGAATTTGCAAAATTTCTGATTTAATGATGGTAAAGAAAGACAAATAATAATAATAATAATAATTTTACCATTATTTTCCATCTTCTACCAACATAATTAAATGACATCTTTGTCTGTTCAACAACAATTGCATGCAATCCTACTACAAGCTAACATCTGCATTCATGATTGCAACATCATTTATATATTAAAAAAAAATTGCAATATAATATCTCAATCAGAAGTTTTTAAGCATTCAACACACAATATTTTGTGATATACAAAGAATTATATGCACATTTCAATATCGGATGAACTGTAACCAGTATCCTAACATTCCCTCAAATCTAATGGAATATGATCAGATGAATACAAGAACCAATAAATAAACAAAATTTGGGTAATGAAAAAATCTTGGAAAATTGCAAAAAGAAAAATTTGACATCCACTGATTTGATTCGCAGTAATAGCAACGGAACCTGAAGCTGCTTCTTTGCTTCTGTAATCTCCTGATATCTGCATATCTGTTGCAACACCCACTAAAATTTGTGTGGGTATCGGCATATGCCTCCTTCGATATCTCCTTGGATCAATATGATACAAAGAATCTCGTTTGCCATCTGCAATGTCCAAACTTCTTTTTGTAGATTTCTTAAGAAATATCATGCCCGAGCTGCAAAAAATGGCTGAATCATCTTCTTCCTTTTGATCTATTATTCAGGCTCCAGTAAATGACATTTCGTTATAAACTCGTTGGAGTAGTTTACATGCTTTGTCCAGAAAGGCTGAAGGTGCTTGTACCCTATATCTAACCATGGCTTGCACTGACCATTGTAGTGTATCACAGCGGCATTCTTGACACTGTCCAAGTTAGACTTTTCCTGGTACCCCAGCCCAAGCATGTGCCAAGAGGGGTCGATCGGATGCACATTGCCCCTGAACGCTATCAGTGCCGGAGGTAACGTTCCCAGCTTCCATAAAGTCAGGTTTGACCTCAGATTCTGAGTCGTGAGAGCATAATTTTTAGCTGAATAAGAGGTGAGAAATAGCAATGTCGAAAACAACGCGCTATAAAACTCATTATATTGTATTATGATACCTAACGGAATTCCAGCATTACCCAACAGTAGAAAATAACTAAGTGCACTGTAATGGTGCGTTTTTTATGTTATTTTACTTTATATTATATTAAATTAAGTTTCGCTCCATTGTTTACTATTTTTTTAGTAATTTTCATGTTGTTATTGATTATTTATTTTGATTGTCTGCAAAGTACTTCAATTTTCTTACTTGATTACATGTTGTTTGCTTGTTTAGTTGCTTATGAAATTGTTAGCTTGCTAATTTATAATTGTTTTATTTGCTTGTTGAAATTCCTCTCTTGCTACTGGAATTTCTTACCTGTTTATTTTATTGAAATTTCTTTCGTGTTGATTTTATTAAATTCTCCAATGAACTGAAATGAATTATTACAAATAAGAAAAATTGAGCATTACAATACTGATAATAGCTAAAATTGAAATAAAAAAATTGAAATCTTATTTTCTTGTTTAGGAGATGACTAAAATTAAGGTTGCGGGCTTAATATAATTTATGAACATAAATATGAAAATTATTGTAAAACTTGTTAGAAAATTAGAAAAGACTCTGTGTTATATATTTTTATATTCTTAATTTAGAAATTTTTAATTTATTTTCCAATTTATAAAAATTAATTTACATAGTTTAATTTTTAATTTTATTAAATAAATAGGAAATTGCGTAACGTATACTATGTATTACATTATATGTGATATAGCCTAATAGAGACAAAACATAGCATTACCGTTATTGCTATTTTAAACATTGAGAAAGAGAGCCTAATATTTCTAGTGGTGTCTGATATTTACCAACAAGAACAAAGCTCGAATAGTAATTTAATTGAAATGTTACCTCCTTCACCCAATGATGATACGTATCCTTGATGTTCGTCTTCCTCCATGCAGCCAAGTCAAAGACATTCATTCCAAATGCCCATGCACACTCATAGGGATCTAAATTTTTGAATATAAGGGGATGCGAGAAATTGAAATATGTATTGAAGCGCTTAGACATCACCCATCCATCTTCCCCTCTACAAGTTTCAATGGCCCCATTTACCTTCCCTTCAAGATCAATCTCCCAGAGTGACAACAAGTCACGCTGAATTACAACATCGTCATCAAGAAAGACCACCATGTTGAGATTTGGAAAGAGCTGTTTCGTAGATAAATACAGACGACATCAGCATTCAGTATAACCAAATTTTAAGCCTAGAGGAGGAGAAAAAAAATTGAATTAGCAAAGAATGATTAGAAATCTGATAACAATTTGTTGAAATATCAAATAAAGTAAAACAAATACTCCACTCAAGGTTCTCTGGACACTTCTTTCGGCAAAATGCAAGTTATAGTCAGAGAAACCATAAAGAAAAGATGCTATTATTTCTTGTTTGTGCTCTAAATAGGGATGAAAACAAGCGAGTCCACGAACCAATTTTTGGCCTGCCTAATCAAAAATTTGAATTAGAAAAATAAAAATTTTATTTTTCATTCGAATTTCGAATAAGACGGACCAATGGTTGGCCTTTGGACCCGTCCATTCTCATCTCTAGTTCTAAATGGATAGGGTTCAGGGATTCAGATAAAAAGAGATAAAGTGGTCACACTTTGCTTAGTTCTAATGCACAAGCTCCTATGCTTGGTTTTCTTTTTTTTAAAAAAAAAACAGAAACTTTTCTACGTCTGATTCCCTCCCCCCCCCCCCCCCCCCCCCCCAAAAAAAAAATAAAATAAAATAAAATAACCAAACAAATAAATAAATAAATAAAAATCCTAAATATGAGTTTGAAGTGACATGCTCACATGTTAACTTGGGTCTCGCATAACATGTACATCAATTTATTTTATATTTAAAGACAAAGAACTGGTGCTAAAATCATAAAATCTCACTCCAATGTGGCACCAAATGGTATATTTTAGTGGGTCTACAAATGAACGATGGCAGCGATTCATTTACCTCAGGCAGGTATATGCGAAGATGATTCAGTAGTGAAATGTATTTTGGACTCCTTGACTGCAGTTTCGAAGCAAAAACCCTTGGATTGTCGGTGACATTGGTATCTACTATGTGATTCCCGTGATAGTGAGTTCTGACTGCGTCATGGTCCTCTATAGCTTCAAGAACAGGTACATTCTCTCTCGTCAACCAGTCAAACTGATGAACACCTTTGACCTCGATGATAGCTGGGTAAATAGGATATAAGGCAAACCATGAGTGCATCCCTGGGTAAGTTTTCTTATCAGTGATGACATGAAAGACGATTCTTTCAGGTCTAGAAGAAGAGCTCACAGCAGAGTTGACCACAACTGAAGCTGCAAGGATGTTATCGGTGGCTAGAACAAAATGATGGTAGGAGTTGTCCGATAGCAAAGACAGCATCTCCGGGGGTGGCAGCTGTTTCCTAGCATGTGCATTGGATGAGTACTCGTCAGTCAGTCTCAAGGAGAGACAATGAATGCCTTTTGGGATAGCACTTGCTGCAAAATGCTTGTGCAACTGTTCAGCCAACCTCAACTGTTTTACCTCCCTCACCATTTGCTCAATCTGCAGAGGCAAATGCTAAGTTAGAAAATAAATAAAAGGTATCGCAAAGAAGATCTATAAATAGATAGAGTAAAGCTTACAAAGCAATCACAAATAATGAAAGATTACAAAGAAATAAATTCAAGTTGAATAAAAAATTAGAAAACAAAAAAAATTATTCCAAGAACAAATCAACCTTTTAAGGGATAAGATGAGTGAACATCTATCAACGGTTTATGTCTTTAACGGTATTCATCTATCAACGGTTATACATGAAAATTTTTTTCGAAATACTATTCCAAACTTACACACCATTTATAAATATTTTATCATAAACTTCTGAATATTTGTTGCCTCACTTTGTTCCGGCAAATGCGGCCTCTCGCCTCAGGCGCTAAAGGATTTTGTGGCATTGGCCTCTTCTTTCACCTTTAAAACACTGTCCATCATAAATAAACGTGTGATCCACTAAACTCTTGGTGTAAAAAAGTTAAATATCTTCTGCATATCGGATCCAGCTATTGCTAGGCCATCAAAGAAATGTTTCCTTGTTAACTATTAAGCATCTGGGAGTGTCAGGCCAAACTGGAAAATGACACACACACATATATAAGAAATAACGAATAAGAATAAAGATAGATGAACTTCTAGTAAAAATTTAATGCATCAAAAATGAACTGTCTGTCCTAAAAATACATCTACGCTGAAATAAATTCTAACTCCACTTTAACCACTAAAAGTACATAAATAACTCCAATTTCTATAACAGTCACTATCCAACAAAGGCTAGTTGTTTCCTAGTTTCTATAACAGTCCACAACTGAGCTGAATAATAATTGTTGGCCTGTCTACAACACAATAGTACTTCAGAATTATCGAAAGTCAGGTAAAACACAATCTTATCATGGGAACGTCTTATTTCCAATATTAAGGTGTATAAATCACTGCATAAGATATCCTAAAATAGAGATCTTTTTAAAAGCTAATTTAGCCTGCATTATCTGGTTACCTGATAAAGAGAATAGATACTATTTAAGTACACAGACATGGATTGGAAGAATCAAATTTCTAAGGGGCCCCAATTCGGCAAGTCTTGACATCATTCATAAGCTAGTAAGGAGATTTCAAAAAATTCTCACAGTTTTATTCACCAATTTTCTATCATGGATGAGAAACACAGAATTCACCATATCAAGCAAAAGTGCTAAGGTATTAACAAAGAGCTACTGTACTCTCGCTGCAAAGATTGAAGACAAACATCATTATGTGGTTCTATGGAATATTTTGAGCCTGATGAATGTTATGCAAAGGGAATGTGATTCCACAGTTCATTGGATTAATTTGTGCCTAATGAATGTAATTCCCAGTAAGAAATTGTACCGTCTTACATTTTTGTTATACACTGTTTCTAAGCCTAGGAAAAATTAAACTTCAATTGCATGGGCTTTAACTAAAAGGCAAAAAAAATTAGGTGGGCCAGCATGCCAACATATCATCAGGGTTCTGTAGCATAGCGTTGCTTTTTCTAACAAAAAACAAGGTCACGAATTGGCACCACATAAAGGATTAACATCAAGTTGACTTTCATTCATAAAAGTTGTACGGTTCTTATTTGCTAACGAAAAGAATAAACAAGTTAAAAATACAATAATTTTGAAATCCCAACTGTTTGTCAGAAAGCAGTTTAGCTAAAACAACCTTCTAAATAGGTTGAGAAAAGCAAGCCTGAACTGAAAGAAATTAAAGGTGTAGGTGATATATCTCTCACATATGTCAAATCTCAGAGAAACCTATATGGCAAGGAATTCCCAAACTGTGCCTCCCTTCCCTTGTTTCGCTATAGTTAATACCGTCTTTTCCAACCATTTTTGTAATTATTTTTCTTTTCATGACTAACATCCGAGAACCTATCTTGAAAAATTGGTGTTGCTTGTTAGGGTCAGAACAAGAAGTTGTTGAAGTGAATGTAGTGTGATAGTAGATTAAATTTTGACTCGAGAAAGAACTCTAAGAACTCATATGTAGGAGCCTTATTTATGGTATCTCTCTATACGTAAATTCATGGCAAGCCTGTGATTGCATTTAACAAAAGCAATGAAGCTTTTAATGGAAGGTATTAATAGTATCATTGAGCAGCTCTCATCTACCTATCTCTCTCATCTGTTTTATTACATTGCATCTACTTTTCCTACTGAAGGATTGACGTCAAATATCCTCATTATTGAAAAAAATAATGGTGATAAGGAAGCAGCAAAACACGTGTAGCAATAACAAAATACTAAAAATATATATTCATTTTGGAAGAGATCAAATTTGCCTGCCAGAAGTCATGCCATTAACATACTTAGCCAGAAACCTCAATCTTCCTAAGAAAATGGGATTAACACTCAGATTTCACTTAGTTATTTGACTTTAGATTCGGTAGCAATACTTTTATGATAGAATAAGAAGATGAATGGCAGGGTGTTATACAACATTCTTCTATAATTAGTCGCATGTTATCATGAATTTTATATGGTTTTAAGAACTAATGTTTATGAAGTTGAGGATCCAATTCAAGAAGTTAGTAACATATGAAAGGAAAGAACGTAGAGTACTAGAAAAGTTGCAGTCAATAAACAAATTTGGCATGAAACTGTTTTCACTACTAGAAGAATGCAATAGTCACGACGTAGGAAAGAAAAGAGTTAATAAGTTCATCGCTTACCGTGGCCTTCAACCTTACAGCAAATGCTTTGTCATCATATTGGTTACTCTTCATATCAAAAAGAAACTCGCTGAAAGATTCGGGCAACTTGACTCCAGGTGGAACTTCCTCACGATTTACTTGTTCAAATATCTTGTATAAATCTCTTACGAGCCTCTGTAAAAATTCAATCCATCAATCAGGAAAAATGTTGACATATTCCAGTCCTTAATATAAACATATTAAATTTGTAGCTAATTAAAATGGCAACTCTGGTAAGTGTTGTGATGCACAAATAACTCACCACTGAATCATCTCTACCCCTACCCAGAAACTTTGGTCCAAGTCGCCTTCCTAAACAATCTAAAAAAAGAAATTGGACATTAGATATGCAAGTTTTACCAAACAAAACAAAAATCAAATCAAAACTTCACATAATTCTGCTTATGGACAGGCAAATGCTATGCTGAGTATCAGGCAAAAACTGAACATGTTATGTCCTTGAACAAGAACGAGGGACATATGTCTATAGACTCTACACTAATAATAGAAAAAATCCCATCAGAGCAGTATTAAAACAAATCTCAAAGCCATTTTTCAAAGACCCAAAGAAATGTGAGACACGGCTTCAAAGTTATAGAATGGTTGAAAACCATAAGATATAACACAAACATGTGCTATCTCGGATAGCTGGGGGCCGGTATCCACCATCGGGGTCACATCATGCTTGCGTGATTGAGTATTGCACTCTATCTCGACGACCGTAAGGGTAAACATTATAAAGAATGTCTCTCACCGAACAGTTGAACCTTCCTATAAATACAAACAAATGGCTGTGACTGGCAAATATAGTAAACCTTCAAATGTCTGTAATAAAAAAAATAGAATGCCAACAACAGGCAAGCTCATATTTTAAATCTAAGAAACCAGTAGACAATAGAATCTACAATAGAAAACTAAAAGAGCCGAAAGTTTGATATGAAAATGGGGTAGAAACACAATGAAAGCAGCCAACAAAAGTTACAAAACAATGTTCAACAGCTTTTGTGGCCACTATGCAAGAATTTCTTCCCTTGTATTGATAGTAAACGTAATGCAATTCTTTTAGGAGATTAAAATATTAAACATATCAAATTATTTTATCTGATGACTAGTCCATAGAATCTATAAGTTACTGCCAACAGAATTGTAACAACAAACTGCCAATCCCCCATCAAAGTTGAAACCATATTTATCAATGTCCATAATTCAAGAGGCATTCCTTGGAAGTGTCAGAGAATTATTAACTAGTTACAGGGATATTAATATTGCTTAGAATATCATATTAGAATAGTATTTCTCCGTTATGGCTTTAATATGGATTGCTTGGAATGAAAGGAACAGAACAATCTTTAATCATAAACACAAAGGTTCATTACATGTGTTAATATCAATAAATTCTATTGATAGTTTTTAACTTAAGAATATCTCTTATAAGAAGTGGACCAATCTTTAATCATAAACACAAAGGTTCATTACCTGTGGTAATATCAATAAATTCTATTGATAGTTTTTAACTTAAGAATATCTCCTATAAGAAGTAGACCAAATTCATTCATGATTTAGGCCCTAAAAAAGTTGTGGGTAGAATGGCAATGCAAGATGTTACTACAGTGCATGTTACAAGACTCGATAAAGTCCACGTGGTTAGCAGGTCTAATGAATGGGATGTGCTTGTGATTGACTAATGTCAATCAAATCTTATCATTTTGAAAATATAATGAAAAACAATCCATATAGATAGTTTGGTGTTAGAAACAATTGTTAAGATGGAATATTTTGATTTACAGCAGTAGTAGAATTTTTGTAATATAGGAACAGCAGAAGTATTTTGTATCTAGATTTTGTTTAATAAGCATTTATATATCTTGGAGGCCTATACATAGGTTGAAGGTTGCAATGGAGTTTTGGCCTGGGGATTTTATCCCCATCCTTACTTTAAAAAAAACAAAGAAAAAAAAACAAAACTTCATGGGGGCCAAAAAGTGGAAATGCTCATACATCTCCATATTAATCAAACTAAATGCAGCTTCCAAAATTTAAACATCAGATCAACCATAGCATTTTTTTTTTAAAATCCAAATTATATCTGTTAATTCTTTATTGCATTCATTTTTGCTAAAATGTAATAATTTTTTATCCAGCAATTATACTTCAAACCATTGGTTTCGAAAGGAAAAAAAAAAAAAAAAATCCTACGCATCACAAATTGCACAATTTCCTAATTTGACCAATAACCCATCAAAATCCAAACTTTAAGGATCACACCACATCAAAATCCAAACTTGTCAAGACCCAATTGAAAATTACAACAAACAATACAAAAATAAAAAATACCGAGGGAGGAGCAGTTGTTGACGCCCTCGAGAGTGACGACGGCGGTGAGAATGAAGACGAAGGGGAGGAGTAAGGCGAGGATGAGGACGGTGTAGAAGACGGTCCGATTCGAGAATCCACGTGGCGCGATCTTAACCTTCATCAAATCCCCGCCGCTGTTCTCGATGCTCCCATTGCTCTGCCGATGATAATGATGAAAACTCGACGACGACGAAGGCGATGATATGATGGTGATGCTTCTCACGCTCGGCGAGATCCGAACCTGCATCGTACTCGCTGGCACCGCCGACCCGTCAGCCGCTTATCGGATCCAGAGGCGGAGGCCCATTCGGAATCTGATAGCGGGTTCATCATTGCTTATTGGATCTTGGGGCGGGGGGCGCCCAGCCCGGTTGGGGTGGCGATCATGGGGTTGGGGCCGCTCTCTCCTTCCCTTCTTCCATTTGGATTTGATTTCAGACTGAAATAGAAATGGAAACGGAAATTGGTTTTTTTTTTTTTTTTAATTTTGTTTAATTTTATTAAAAATGGCCAAAATTTTTGGGTATTGGAGAGGGCAATTGTTTAAGAGCAGGGGGTTGGCTTAATTTAGGGTTAGGAGTGGGTGATGTGGAGTTAGTTTAGGGAGGTTGATCTTTGAATAATTTTAAGGATAAAGCAGAAGAAATTACAAGAAGTATCATATTTTATTTTTTAAACCCTAAATAACTTTAATAAAAAGATTAATAGAGCGATTTTAAAAATATTAAATATTAAATACTCACTCCCCGATATTTTCAGATATAAATTTCCTGATTTAGTGTAATTTGCTAAATACTCACTTCCCGATATTTTCATATATAAATTTTCCTATTGGTTGCATAGTAATGCAATCTATTATTAATAGCACTATTAATCGGACTAGGTTACTATCAATAGTATTTGAATATAGATACTACCAATAAAGATTTAATAATGAATAATCCAAAATGAAAATTTATTCTGATAGATGCGACCTATCATTTATAAACTATTAACAAACAAAATATCATCAGAATTTAGCATGATTTACTAATGAATCAAAAATCCGAGAATTAGTAAATTTTATGATAGTTGATACATTCATATCTTATTTACAGTTAACCCACGAATCAAATCAAATCCAATTCTTATAAAATTTATTTGTCGATAGTTTATTACGGCGAAATCATATTTACCGAAATAAATTTTCATTTTGGATTGTCCATCCTTAAAATTTTGGCTGAATACAATATTTTTATTATACTTATCTTTATTAGATATGCTCACCTCAACCATGGATTTATGCTCTCCATGTCCTTGATATCAGTCAACTCCCCCCACATGACATGCTTCCTCATCTCCTTGCAGTACTTGGAATCTGTTCAATCATAGAAAAACTTCTCCCACTACGGCTGTGAGATTGCATGATACTGATCACTGATGTCTGCAAACAGCAAACATAGCAGTACATGTTTGACATTTGAAAGCAAATCAGTGATGTGCATGTCTGCATATTGCATTGTAAAAGAGATCAACTGCACAAAAGATTCCTCTAAAGAATTTGACATGCAATAGTTTCTATGTAAACATAGATTTCTGATTGTCATACACTGAAATCTTTGCAGAGAAGTAGAAAGAAATCGGCACCGAAAATTTTCGATCGGGTTAACTACAGTGAGACCCCATATACTATAGAAAGGTAGTGTAACTTATTACCTCTTAATTTCAAAACTCTCGCTTTACTTCCTAAACTTTTAATGGTGTTAGTTAATAATTTATTATTCTCACTCCTATTTAAATCCCTTACGTAAATACTCACCCTAAACCAAGGGAGAAGAAGAAGGTATTTTGGAGTTTTCATAAAAACAAAAAAAAAAGAATGTGCAATTCAATTTAAACAAGGGTTAAGAATAACAAACTGTTGACTAATACCGTTAGAAATCCAGGGACTAAACTAAGAGTTTTGAAGTTAAGAGGTAATAAATTACACTGTTCTTATAGTGCAGGGGTCTCACTGCAATTAACCCTTTTCAATTTTAGGAATAACAGTATCTGCATATACATCACCAAGCTCTATGAATAGCAATGTATATTACGAATTCAAGTGATTATAATGGTTCAGATTCAGTAGTAATACAGGGTACAAGACAGTATCAATTCTCGTAGTTAACATTATATAAATAAAATTTCCTCGTACATCTGCAGAAACAACTAGTGTATTATGTATGTTATGTATATTGTACATGCATTTTACTGTCAACTTCATCTAACTTTTCGAAGAACAGAACAGATTATAGTTATATCGTATACAGTTAACTCAGAAAGGGAAAAGGAAAGTTACAGTGATTCTGTCTAGAAAAAGAGATCTGTGTCCAAGACATCGAGAACCTTATGTGAGCCCTTTGGTTTCGTCCCGGGCCTGAACTGATTGCCTTCAATGTACCTGCAGTCAGTGGATGCATGTTGAATACTCTTTCTAGCTCATACTTCTTTTGGGAAACAATCTGGTTATTAGAATGCTTACAATTCTTTGAGGAAGGGGTGCTTATATAGTGCCTCAGGAATCCTTCAAGTGAATGAATTGTGATCCAAATATCTGAAAAAATAAGAAAATTGAAAGTTGAGTGTCTAAAATAAGTGGTTTAGAAGTAAAATTGGACTTACAGATTGGTAAGTCTTGGGATTTCGGCTAGCTTTGCAGGCACCGGTCCAGCCATTCTGTTGTAAGAGAGGTTGCCTATGACCCAGCCCAGCATTACTATATCAAGCTGAAACCATTGAAGAAACACTTACAGGATCTCTAGATTGGTCATGTTAGCAAGCTGGTCTGGCAAGCCTCCGCCCAGTAGATTGTTGTTTGAGTTACGATACATGTCATAGATCCAGGAAATGCATGTGTTCAAAATTGAATCCCACTTACAAGTTGCGGAGAGAAGGGAAGCCATCCCCGTTGCGGATGAAATCCCTCAATGTGCCTGCCAAGTGGTTGTTGCTGACATCCCTGGAAGACACGGACATGATTAGTATATAATGTTTGTAGTATCAGGTCAGAAAGTGTTCATAAGAAGTAGAGTACAGGTGTCGTAAGTTTTTGAGAGTTGCCAACTCCGGAGGAATTCTTCCAGTAAATCTATTCTCATGCAGATAGAGGTAACGAAGTTCAGGTAAACTTGCAAGCTCAACAGGGATTTCTCCTTTGAAGTTATTGAAGCTTAAATACCTGCAGTTTGCAACTGTTGAAAAAAAAGGCTATATTAGATAGAGAATGAGGTGCGACAAGTTACTTACAAGTGTGTCAGTTTCTTCAGTTCACCAATTTCAGTTGGGAGCACATCTTGAAGTTGTGTTCCATCTAATGAGATCAGTCAGAAAATGTCAAGAAATGCATTCACTAATTACTTAAACCTTACAATAAAAATCAAGTCAACTAACAAATTTCCCGACGCTTATAGTAACCATATTTAATTAATTTAAATAATCATTTATTTTCAAGCATTTTACATGTGAGCATAGAATCACTGGTTTGCTCACATTCGAAGCAAGTTCACTTGCCAAAGATGGCGACAGATAAAAACCTTTCTTCTGAAGAGTCCAGTGCAGTATATTCGGCTCCATCATTCATATGCCCCCCTCAATGCTAAGTTACAAAGGTGTGTATTATTCGGGTAATGAGCACTTTTTATGCTTCTCAATATAGCAGTTGAACTCAACATACAAGCGTCACCAAAGTCGCCAAATAAAAATTTTGAAATCGAAGCCAAAAATTAAATAAGAATTAAGGTATCATAGGGAATTAGACATCCCTTATCATATTATACTGAGTTTAGCCCTACTCCTACAGCATCACTGACACAACCAAACTTACTTTTATTTTGTTCTGTTTTGCACCCAGACCTACTTGTGACAGTAACAAGGCTTTACCGCTGTGTTACAGTGGCACTCACTGACCAGACAAAGTTTGAACCAAGAAAAAGGCTTATTTTCTCCAATCTCTAGGCTCTCTAACAGGGACTCCCACTGAAAACTCATATAATTTTATGTCCAACCATTAGTCAAGCAAAATGCAGCTTGAGTCAATATACCAAAACTATACATCAGTCCAGGAGAGGTACATAAGAATTTATGATGACCAAAAAAGAGTATAATTTCTTTATATGACTCAGTAGAAATCAACAAATACATGCTACAAGTCAAATTTATTGAACATTTCGCAACACCACTCCAATCAGCATACACAAAGAGGATAAAGAATGATGTGTTATTTACCAAACATCCTATGTAAATGATCATTGTTTCACAAAATGCAAATGCACCAATGAAACTTGAAACTGGCTTTCAAATATCACAAAGCAAACAAACGGGAAAACTCCATTCAGATGACTATCATCCAAGCCTTTTTATCATCAATATGAGACCAGCTATGGAGCACAATAGGTGAGTCAAAATCACGCAGGCTCCACAATCCTTTCAAGGCTTTCTGTCTGTCACAATGATGTCAAGTCTCTCTGATATGGTGACAAGTTCCTGTCTAAGGAAGCTGTGCAGGTGAGAAAGGGGCTTTCCATAAACCTTAGAAGACAGCTCACAAAGTGTGAGAGTTACCTGCCATGTTGTTTAAGTTCATATACCAAAACTAAATTCCAGGAGAACATGGGATTGATCACTTTAAGCAAAAGCAAAACAGGTACAAGATTAGGATTTTTATAATCACATCCAAGTTTGATCTCTCACTAAGCGGAAGTCTTAATACTACTCCTTTGTGAACATGGAAGCCAAGAGTGATCTTGCCTGTCAGCATAATTTCTAAAAGGCCAATGGAGGCAACTTTATCCTCAAACAGCCTGCCACTTATCCTACGAGTAAAATTAATGCTATACTTAGTGGCTTTATAATCGTTTACTAAGTGAAGTATAACTTAGACGTGTTGCATTTCACCTATCAACAAATATGGCTTCCACTTTATATCAAATATGTGATGCCAATACAAGGTTATCAAATATCAACATAATGAAACAAAAGTATATAAATATTTACTGATGAGGAGTTATGGATAGACGTAGCAAAACATACAGTATTCTGAGGTGCTTCAGCCATCCAATTTGAGGCGGAATTGGCCCGGTCAACTTGTTGTTATGTAGATCCCTGCCATTTGGAAAAAAAATTATCACGCTAATAGCTTCTCCCTGGAAAAATGACAAGCCTAGTCAAACCATAATAATTCCTTAATGCACTTTGGTGATGGCTTGTGACCTTGACTTACCCATGATATATTATGATGGTCATAATATGTCGCTAAAGAAACACAATCCAAATGTGCTTCCTATTCTTTAGGTATGATGGGGAGGGGGAGGTAAGACGGGAGGTGCAGCGACATCTTGCTCTAGGAATAGTTTTATACAGCATGTTAGAACTTTCTTTTGCTAGAATTAGAGTACATCAGCGTAACTGGCTCTCTATCCATAAACTCATAAAGCTAACTATTAACAAATATTTCAAGCACAAATAAAACTCTATGCATAGAAAATGACCATTTATCCGGTTCACTAATTAAACAGAGCTGGCAAAGTTTAATCAATGTTGAAAATAATGCGTTATGAAACCCATTATGTTGTGTTACGAAACCTAATGGAACTCTAGTGCTACATAACAACAGAAAATAACTTAGTGCACCATAATAATACGTTTTTTATGTTATTTTGCGTTATATTACGTAACGTTATGTTAAATTACGTTATGTTACGTTATTTACAAAAAAAAAATTATAATTTCTATATTGTTATTTATTATTATTTCGATTATTAGTAAATTATTGTAATTTTCTTACTTGATTAGTTGCCGACTTATTTGATTGTTTGTAGAATTGCTAACTTGCTAATTTGCGATTGCTTACTTATCATTCCTCTCCGATTGCTGAAATATTTTAGTTGTTGATTCTATTGAATTTTTAACCGAATCGAAATCAACAATTACAAATAAGATAAATTGAACATTACAAAATATAAATTACAACAATGATAATAATTGAAATTGAAATAAAAAATTGAAATCTTGTTTTCTTATTTAGATGATGACTGGAATTACGGTTACAGACTTAATATAATTTTTGAAGATAAATGTGAAAATTAATGTAAAACTTAATATAAAATTAGAATAGATTATGAATTACAAAATGGTTTTATATTCTTTTTTTAGAAATTTTAAATTTATTTTTCAATTTATAAATTTATTTTATATAGTTTTATATTTATATTTATTAAATAAATAGGAAATTGCATAACCTACATTATGCATTACACTATATGCGACATAACCTAACATGAGTAAAATGTTAGGTTACCGTTATCACTTTAATATTTACAATCTTGCATTTCACCTTTCCGTTATTTAACTGATAGATAAAAGTCATACGACATCAAAGGTGATGACCGAGAACTATTTATTATGTTTTGACTAGCCTTGTAAAACTGAATTGTTTACGACTTGCACAGCCTGGCTGTTGGAGGATTCAGATGTAATAAAAGATCTATAATCAAAATACTAGTAAAAATGGTACAAAAATCAGTCAATGAATAGTGCAAGTATTTTCCAATAACAAAAATGCTACAACAATCAATCAATGGATGCTAGACTCATGATCAGCAAATCACGCTATTCCAGGCAACAGGATACAACAAACGTTAAAAGGCATCAAATTAAAAGGTAAAGAGAATACATACAGCCTTGTCAGATCCAGCAAGTTCGTAACAGCCGTAGGAAAAGGACCAGCAATTGATACTGCATATACTTCCCTGCATGCGAAATATATTCTTAATATTAACTAATATAAAGTCAATATCCACCAAGGATGTTATTTTCTACCTGATAAGTTTATTAATTGAAAGCTAAACCGTAATATAAAATATGATCTTAAATGACAGAAGATATTAGGTCACAACTATCTTTTAAATTAAGCAAGTGTATTGATCATCAAACTATTTGGGCGACCAAATCTGAAAGACTTAAAACATTTTATGCCATCAGTCCAATGTACGGGTACAACATGGCAAATGTTCAAAGAAACAAAAGAAAGCTAACCTAATCATAATTGAGAAGCATAAGAATGAGAGATATTTCAATTTACTCACAATGTAAGCATCCCTTGTAAATAAGAAAGATTTCTGCAACAATTGTCACTTGTAAATAAGACAGGTTTCTGCCTCAATCTTTTAATGTATTACCCAGTTATCTTGCAGTTTACACCTTTATAAGATGAAGGAACAGTATTGTGTTTTATTAAAATTCGAAGTACTCATGTATTAATTTTTAACTACTAATAAACTAATTTCAACACAGAATGCTTCTGAAACAAGGTGGAGGAACTGTAGTCAGTAACTATTCAATATGTATATCTATCTGTGCACAATCTCATGCTCAGGCAACTAGATGGATGTAAAGAGGTGTCAACGTCATCTATCAGTTGATCGCCTTAGCTACATGTGAACAACCACATATTGGATAAAAAAAACCTGTGTTAACTTGTGGAGTTAACAATTGGTCACTTAGATGCTAATAACAAATGATATTTTTACTAACACCATTTTTTTCACTGATGACATAACATTTAATGAGCATAGTAACTATAGGCTATGGCGCTATATTAAGTGGAACTTAATATATGAATATCTGAAGCATATTTTAAAATTGAGCAGAAGATAAAGAGTCTCCCTCAAAAGACAAAAGAATTCCTCCAAAACATGTTTGCTCTTTGGCATTACAAAGTTAAGCAGCCGGTACTTATAAATATAATAGTCTCAATTCAATGTTAAATACAGCTGAATCACGACTAATATGCTAATCAAAACAAAGATTTTCACCAACTGGGAATGATAGAGCAAAAGCCTCAGGGAGGGGGAAAAAAATCAAGAAGACTGATCTCTTACGATTCAGTTACAACTCTATAATCTCCTTGTTGAGAACACGTAACTCCAGACCATGGTGGCAGGTCAACATCTCCACATGGATCATCTCCAACCCATGCATAGACAACCCTCCATCCAAGACAGGCCTTGATCCATTCAATGCTTTTACTGAAAAAATATATTTTGAAGCTGGTACAGAGCTACTAGAAGTCCTAATTTCTAGAATGACGTGAAAAATAATGGGTGACATTGTACCCAAAGTGCTATTAACTATGAAACTTGATTTTTAAAAAACTTGTGTTGCTAGACAGTATTTTAGATGACCACAGTGTGGAAGCCATTTAATCTAAATCTAACCGGAAAAACTGTTATTATGCGTCTATTTATAGTAACTCAACATATTACAACCAATAGAATAGGAAAAGAAAGGAGATGCTTTGAATTTGGGTCTGTATTGTCTTTGAATGTGGAGGAGCTAGAATTTATATAAAAAATTAAACATATTTACAAATCAAAAAACTTACGTATATGCTAGAATGAGTTTACTAGTCTAGTAGTCATGATCTTAATAACAAGGCAAGTAATTAGACAGTAATTATAATCCAACACGTAAAAGGCAACTTGAAGATAGAAGTGATGCTGACCATACTAGTGTCAAAGATGGAGTTAACAGTGAGGGCAATAGCTATGGTGCTGGAAACTTTGATGACTCAATAGGCAAGAAAAATTAAAGAAGATGATTATATGGTCCTGGTAGTGGATGCAAAAGAAAGCCAACTGTTAACAGCGAGGGCAATAGCTATGGTGCTGGAAAATTTGATGACTCTACAGGCAAGAAAAATTAAAGAAGATGATTATATGGTCCTCGTAATGGATGCAAAAGAAAGCCAACTCTTAACAGTGAGTTCACTAGCTATGGTGCTGGAAACTTTGATGACTCTATAGGCAAGAAAAATTAAAAAAGATGATTATAAGGTCCTTGTTATGGATGCAAAAAAAAGCCAACAGTGATATGAGAAACATTAGATCATAAATAGTTGTTCTTGCGGCTGTAAGCTTGTAATGATGAAAAGAAAATAAAGTAAAAAGGAAATAATGATATTCAAATTAGAGTTGTTTCGGGCAAAGTAGGTATGAAATGCAGTGTTGCTGATGGATAATCAGCAGCAGTTATCTTCGAGAGTTGCAGTGATGCCAACTTTTGCAGCTATATCTAGAAAATTAAGAAGTGCCAGAGGTTTCACTAGCAATTAAGGATGGCAAATAGAAATTTCTTCCTGGATTGTGATAAATGCCCAAGATAGGATAAGGGAAGAAACTTATTCCTAGGGAACGGTTAGTCCAACGAGAGACAGCTGTGGAAAAATAATATAAAGGGAATATATGATAGAAAAATATGTGATTATAGCGTTGCGTTAAATCTTGTAGACCTCAGTACTCTTTTAAATGTTTAAGAGGGAGAAAAGGAAAAAGTTCCCAAATAAGCAAAATGCAATAAAAAGTGCATGACACATGAAATGCTACTTTCCTAGGCTTTTTTTAACCGAAAATGTGATAGAGAAGCATCCTAAGAGTGAAAAGATAAGCAAGAGGTTGCCAAAAGCTGGTAAACTGGTATTACAATGTCATCAACATATTCTCGTAGGAATATGCTAAACCTCCGGTAAAATAACAAGAATTAAAATAATTTATAATCATGTTACTTTATGGATGCATGAGAGTTATTATAAACTATACTAACTATTTTCTTACATTTGATGTGGGATTATACGAGCTAGGAGTATTACAGAAGATAAGATGTTTAGCGATTACATTCTACTTGTTGATGCAATATCACACTTAGGGTTTGTTATTGTTCATAACATCAACAAGTTAAACTTTAATTAAAAATCTTATCTTTTTGCTGAGTCTAGGATCATCAATAATCTAACTTCAGGCAAGACGCCAACAAACAACTACCAGCATAATTTGCTAATGACTCTAATTAGACTCAAGATTATTGCAATTATTAATTATTATTTTTATTAATCCACTTGTAAAAACTTGTTATGGGTCAAATTTTAAACTGTTTTCCAGCTCAATTAGGGTTCTAAGATATAAAATTAGGCCTTATATTGTCTCAATAATTCCACTAAAAAATCCACAAAAATGGATTTTTTTTTTTTTTTTTCACAAGAACGCAACTAATCTAAATCTAACGATCCAAAGACACAAAAAAAAAACAACATAATTACAGAAGAGAACCAACTGGGTTGTGGGATCTACCGTCTCTCTTGACGGTTTTGGATCGGGCAAAACTCAAGAGGAGGAGGAAGAGAGGCCGAGGCAAGAGGCGACGACGAGCTCCTCATCGGCGGGCGGAGAAACCGCTTCGATCCAATACGATCTCAACTCAAGAGAAGCCTCAATTAATTAAGATTTTATTTCGCGAGAAGAAAAAAAAAAAAGAAAAAAGTCGCCTTTTTTATTTTCAACAAGGAGACGAGTTCAGCGAACTAGCAGAGCGGGAAATTCTAAATGGGCACCACACTTTCCTCCTAGTGCGCACCACATCCTATAGTAAAGTGATGTAAGCACTATAGGGGAAAATGGTGCTCACTAAGAGAAAAGTGGCGCGCATTTAGAATTTCCCTAGCAGAGCACCAGTGATGAGAGTGTAAATGGGTCGTAAGCTTAAACAACAAATTTAAATGATCCAAAAAAAATTTAGTAATTCCATTTGTTTTTTATTTTTAATTTTTTTAGAAATCCAATGTTATTACTAATTTGTAATTATAAATTACCGACTAAATTATTCTCATCTTTTCAATTATAATCTATTCTTACAGAGCCTTAAAGTTATCTTTAATCGAAAAACTTTTCCCTCTTCTCCTATCAAACTCAAATATTTTTTCAAATTTATTCTCAAATCCTAGCCTAAATGTTTTGAAGTGCATAGGAAAATTCAAAAATTTTTAAGATGGGAGAGTATATAGAAAAAGATCAAGGTCAATTTGGGAAGGGGGTGTACTTAGCAAAAATCTTTGTGTTTAAATTTTAATATCGGTGTACTTAGAAAATAAGACATACTTGTAACATAGATGGGAACATTTGGAATTCATTGAAAATCGTTATTTTGTACCATTTAATGAAAGACAAAATCAAAATTAAAATAAAAAATAAATAAATATCAGTATATCCTAATAGATTGAGATTATCATCCAAAAATAATTTAGAAGATAGCATTATTTTTTTTATTGCCAATTCAAATAATTTACCTGAAGCAATGGCTAATTTTCATTAATATATATATATATATATATATATATATATATATATATATATATATATATATATATATATATATATATATATATATATATATATGTGTGTGTGTGTATGTGTGTGCGCGCGCGCGTTGGGGGGATCCAGCTCTGAAAAAGTTACGTGAGCTGGAAAAGTATAATCATCGAATGTTTTTTTCTTCAAATTTTTTTTACAATTACTATCTCTATCTCATTAACTTCTTTCAGATAAAATTTCATAAATTTTAGAGTTCATTTACATTTTTATCAAGTGCATACAAAATGTTTTATTAATTGAAAACCGTTAATTTTGTGTTAATTTGATGGAAGACCAAATCAAAACCAAAACCCAAAAAATCGGGTATGAGTGAATCCTAGAGGGTCGAGATCATAATCCGAAATAAATTTTTTAAAAAAGATTATTGGAGACAGTGAAAATGAATTGCAACCTCAGGTAACTTGCATAAACTGTCAGTTCATTTTCATTTTCCTCTATATATATATATATATATATATGGGATAACTATTTACGGTCAGCTCCGATAAGTTATTTGAGTTCGTAATAAAAAATTAATGATTCTCTACTCTCTCTCTTATTTTTTTTTTTTTTTTTTTTTTTTTCAAATTTAGGCTCATGATATCTATCTCTTTAGCTCATTTAAGATCAAATTTCATCATTTTTGAAGTGAATATAACAACAATATATCATGCTACAAACAAAAGGTGTTCGTTAATTTGTTTGTGATGCATGTAAAATTTTCATACAATTGCAACAGTACAAGAGTTTTATTGTACAAATGTCTTCTGCTGACTTCGATGACGTCAAAGTATCGTCTTATTTCCCAAGGAGATTGCGTGCGCGTCTGTTCGCTCCCTTCACTCGAGAGTTCAGCTCATCCACGTCGTCGTTGAGGCCATCCATAGCTTTGTTCTGCCTGCAAATCGACCAAGAACAGAGGTACTAACTAGCACGATAGATACTCAAAGGTATCGGTAAGAGAAACTGACCTGTCGAGCTCAGAGCCCATGTCGACGGCCATGCCTTTGAGCTGCCCCAGAATGCCACTAACTTCATCAAGTCCGTCGTCCTGCTTTTGCTTCTCAATCTACCAAACACGGGGAGAGAAACACATCAAGCAACGATCGAATATCGAAGAGGAGCTGCTACTCGTACGTACCTGAACTTTATCCATTGCAGATGCAGGTTCAGCATATTGTTTAGCTTTGGTTTCAGGATTCAGCCCCAGCTTCTCCCTCTGCTCCGTATGGCTCTTCTTCTTCTTGACTGCTTCATCTTCTGCGGTTCGATTGATAAAATAAGTGACACACAACAATAACAATAACTAAGTCTTTTATCCCGAGCACTTGAGGTAGGCTATATGAAACAGAAGAGAAGTAAGCTGGATCGATAACATGGATGGTCCCTCTCGACTCATTCATTTAAACCTCTAGCATTCATATCTTTTCGTATCATCTTCATCTATATTTTCTTGGGTCAATTTTTCGCTCTTTTAACTTGTCGTATGTTGATAAGCTATCTTCGTTTAACTGGTGTGTTTGTAGGTCTACACTGCATGTAACCAAATCATTGTAAGCATCTCTCCTAATGCTACCATGCATCCAACGAATCATGCAGATCGCTGCTAGTCTATTAATGATGTTTCATTATAGCCCAACATTCCGTACTATATAACAAAACTGACTTAATAGCAGTCCCATAAAATTTTTCTTCTAGTTTTAATGAGAATGTTACAGTTGCATACAACTCCGGTTGCGCTCCTCCATTTCAACCAGTTTGGATCATATAGAATCATTTTGAATAATAGAAATTAAGTATCTAAACTGACTGCTTATTTATATTGCTCGTTCAGTGTCACAATATTTATGCTAGTAGTACCTTTAGCGACCGTAGCTCCCTTAATCTTGTGACCTTTCTTCGCCTTCCATGGCATAGAAAAGATGCCTCCAAGACTTCCCAACAATTTCTCACCCTGTAACAATATACAAACATCTTATTCAAAATATGAGCACGTACTTGCAATGGAAACAACGACTTGTACACATGAGTACCTTACTCAAGTCCTGGTCGATCTTTGTGCACATATCATGAGTTCGGTGTATCTGCTCACCCTGCGCGTGCAGGGTCTCCAGAGTCCTCGTAGCGTCTTCTCTGATCGTTTCAGCAATCCTCACGCAGCCGTTCACTGCGTCAGTGGTTTCCTCGGCCTTGTAAGCTGCGTAGTGTTCCAATTCCTGAACAGACTGGTTCTCGAGCCCTCCCGAGTCCTTGAATCCATCCCTGTACCCGTTCTTTGCAGTCGATGCATTGTAAGCCCCCCGTGCAGGTTTTGATTCTGAATCCGAATCAGAATCGAATGGATTGGCAATCCTCTTCTTTATGTCAGCTTTCGGCATGGTTGTATATCAGTACAGATACTCTGATACGGAGTTCCTGGAAAAAAGAGAGAGAATTGCATTTACATATTGATGTTAAAATGGGATTAAGAAAAAGAAAAACTTAAGAAATAAGAAGAAAAAGAATTTTATACCTGAAACACTGATACAAAGATATCAAGAAGGTTTGTATCAGATGACCACCTTGAATCAAAGCGCAAAATTTCGAAATATTTTTAGTACCTAATGGGATATCAAATGAACAAGATACAAAGGGTATGATCTCTTCATCTTGTTTCTTTATCTCTTCTATTGGTTCTTTGGGGGGTTTTTGTTCATTTTTCTTCTTTGGTCCTATTTTTGGGGAGTACTAAAAGTAGTGGGAATGCTATTTCTGGCTCTGGTTTGGTATTTTTGTGGATTAAAATTTATATGAGATTATGTGATTTATAAGCCAATGCTGATTTTTCGGATTGCGTAAAAATGATTTTCAAGGTTTTTTTTTTTTATTTCCCTGAAAATTCAAGCTGGTTAATAGTAGTCAATGAATCTTTTACCCAGATAAGAACACCACCTTTGCTGATTGATGGATAGATGAATCAATATATAAATAAAACCATGACAACTCAAATGAGAACACAAATTTACTTTGATATGATTTCATTGTCCCTGTGGAATGATTTTCAACAAATAGCCAATTCTCACTCTTTACAACACAAATTCATTGCCAAGAAAACTCAATCCCATCGTAAACTGTCGTGAAGAGAATATTCGTGCTAAGATAGACATAACCCTCTATTGAAGAGAAGATGCATGAAAATCATATATATAAATAAGAGTTAATTACAGTCAGACCCCCTATAGTATTGGAGGTATATCACTTAATATCTCTGAAGTTTGAAACTCTCAAAAAAACCCCTGGACTTCCTAACGGCGTTAATTGAATGTGAATAAGCAGGCTACATGATGTGCACGTATTTTAAAAAGTCCAAAATGCCTCTAATTAACCAAAGTTATGGCATAAAGCAGCGCCCAATTTTTCTCTCACCCACCTCCCTCCCCCAGCGCGATCCATCTCTCTCTCACTCGCCTCTCTCCCCCCCGCTCCCTCTCCCCGTCCTCTTAGGTGCTAGCAGCAGCAGCAGCTGCTAGCAGCAAGCACAACTGCTGCAGTTGTGCTACTGCTGCAGCAGCACAACTGCAGCAGTTGCAAGCTGCTGCTGCTGCAGCTGCTAGCAAGGAGTGCGATAGAGAGAGAGAGAGAGAGAGGAGAGAGAGAGAGGGAGTGTGTAGGGAGTTGTGAGGGTAGAATAGGAAATTCAGGGCCGTGAGTGCACTTTAGTGTTAAAAGAGTGACAATAACAAACTCTAACTAATAGTGTTAAAAGTCCAGGGATTTTTTTTTTTAGAGTTTCAAACTTCAGGGGTGTTAAGTGATACACCCCCGATACTACAAGGGGTCTGTTTTTTTTTTTAGAGTTTCAAACTTTAGGGGTGTTAAGTGATACACCCCTAATACTACAGAGAGTCTGACTGTAATTAATCCTATAAATAATATAAATAATGTAAACAAACAGATGCAATAGTACGACAAATAGAGCTTATCAGCTTAGAAAAAGTTACAAGAGCAAAGTAAAAACCGAAAAAAATATGAATGGAGGAGATACGAAAAGATCATCCATCTTATTGATCCAACGTAGGTCTCTTTTTAGTTCATGTAACATGTTCCAATCTCAGTAAAAACAAAAACTGAATCAAAAGCCACATGAGAATGGCCACTGCTGAGACTTTCTATACCAAGCCCATAAAACAAGTTACAAGTAGTCTACTCCATCACAGAATTAGCTTAATTCAGGCTACATGAGTTGTACACTCATTACATAATTTTTTTCTGGTCGATAATCATTTGGTAGCAAGCCACCGATACGAGGCAAACTAAACACTCTTCGTTTTTTTTCTCACTTGATACAAACGATCCTGAAAACTAGCCCCTAACAGAACTTACGAATGCTGCTAGATATTCTTCGAACTAACAATCTGATGTCAATATCAAAGCCACCAAAGCTTTTATGAGGCTGCAGTTCTTTTTGCTTCCTGCTGCTGCTTTACCATGGCAGCATGCTTCGACCCACGAATATGCGAGTCATAGACTGGCTGTTTACAACCACGTTGCAGATGGTGCATACCATCACTTGGTTTGGCTCTGCTCCTCCTTCAAGAACTCTCCTCTTCTTTACCTCCAGGTCCTCTGGAGCTTCCTTCCTATTCGTTTTCTTGCCACTCCCAGCTTCTCCCTTGTTCGCAACTGGAGCTGCTGTGTTCTTAGCAGGTTTTTGTTGTCGCTTGGGGTTTCTGAGGCCTTGGAGTGATTGCCTCCTGCAGCTTCTGCAAATTCTTCTTGTGCTTCTTTCCTTGTTTGTGACTGTTGAGGACCTCTTGGCTGTTGCAGTCAATCTTACAAACACCGCAGTATGCAGACTGTACTACCTTGGTTGTCTTAGAGGCCGTTGCACCGTCTTTCTTGTTTGGTTTGACCCTCGGATGATGCGACAGAATGTGAGGTGGGGCAGGTCCCAGTCCATTGGACGGTCCTGATGGGACCTGTAAGGTGAAGCATTGTTAGATATAGATTCCGAATATAATGATAAAAGATGCTACAACATGGAAAGACACCAAAAATAAGAAAAATAATAGTAACATCAATATTCCTGGAAGTTCAGATACCCGACTTCCTAATTACAGGTACTTCCGACAAGTGAGAAAATGGGTTTATGTCAGCAAGATTGTGTATAATATGTTTGTTTTGAAGCAAATGAAAAGAAGGAAGTGTCAAAAAAAATACAAACATATTAATCCCCTATTTATTAAAATATTTTTATCTTCAAAGTTTTCACTTTAATTGTTAAATTTTGCTATTTGGAGTAGTTAAACATGAAAGTCACTGCAATTGGATAGGTTACCTCAGCATTTTCAAGTGCCACATTCATCAGAACATACACGTTTGAAGCGCATAAAAGTGAATCACTTTAGCACTTTTGGTCTCACTTTCGTCTAGCCAGACACCCACTAAGTACAGTGCTGAAGATTATATATAGCAATAGCTAGACTAATTGTGAATAAGAAGACATTAGGTATGCTTGGTTGTCAATGAAAGTAATTGTTGGATGAATGCATTGGGCACAGGATGCACGTATATAATGTACATTACACACGATGGGAGAAACAAAGATGAATTCACGCACTACGTACTCTGACAATTATTTAATGCATTATCATAAGCAGTATAGCTGGTGGTGTGGAGGAACAATTTACCCACTCGGAATAGTTTATATGCGTGTCATCATGCTAAACAAAGGGGTCTTCTTTATCAAAATCACATTCTACCCTAAGAGTTTCATCAAGCTTCTTTACAAGAAAGATTACGTGCATGCATGACACGAGCAAACCAAGACATACAAAAGAAAACAAACAGACAAAATAAGTCTTCTTAAAATGAACCTCCACCAATTCTCCTAGGCTTGAAAACATTCATATCTACTGTCAACCGATGTCAAGCAGGTCCGGTTTGAACTGAACAATCTCGCACAAAGTATCTCAATTTGGTCATGGTGGTAGTCGTAGAACTGACACTCGCACATCAAGCATGCACCAAGGTGGCGAAAGTGGAATTGGGCTTTGCAGCGGTTCAACCCTCATGAAACAATACCAAGCTCTCGTGGAATATCCAACTCAAACGCGTTGGAACCAATCTCCCTCAAAATTTTATAATAACTATATATCAAGCATGAAGGATCTCTACATAGGAACCTCTCTGGATAAACTATAATTGACACTTTGTTTCCATTTGAAAATTCATGCATTCTTTTATATAAATCTGCAACAAAATTGTAAGTATTATCACTAAACACAAATGTTGATGGATTCTCATGAAACTTACGTGAGAGATTTGCAAGTGAGCTTAACGATGTTTTAGGCCCACTTTCATGAAATAGAAAGTAAATATATAGGTTTTCTAGGCGTATTTATGATACTTATCTCACATAGACTTAACCTCTCCCTACGAGACTGACTTTTACCCACAAGGTGAAGTGGTATGCGTCATCAAAAGTTGAAATGCCTACCTCAACCTTCTGTTTCATGTTATCATCATCCCTATGCCTATGATTATTTGCATCCCTCCTCTCATGGAGATTTTCCAATGATGCTTACAGTTGAGTTGTTTCCAATCTACGCAGTCGTAGATTGACTTTCCGACCCTCCTTGAGAACAAGGTCAAGCTTCACTTCCATATCAACTTAACTAAAGTGGCATCATTTATCATTGTGAATGAGCATGAACTAACCTATAATGCAAATGCAATCAATTAAAAAGGCATATACGATGTAAATCCTAGACTCCAAACACTAAATGTACGCGACTATATGAACAAAATAATATACCACACCCTAAGGACTATTTTTTTACTAACGCAAGGAATTACAATCAGTAATTATGCAATAAAATATAACATATAAATAAATCAATTGGAAAATATGAGTAAAAATAAACACATCCAGCTCCATATAAATAACAAGAATGTAAAATTTATGGGGAGTGTCAATTCAATTAGAGCTTATCTGGAGGAAGATTCTTCCAACTTAAAGCTTAAATTTTAGTCACAAGAGCTTGTGAACAGCCAAGGTCGCAACGCTTTGAATCTCGCTTGAAATAAACTTGAATCAGACTTGAAATCATCGATGCCCCACTACCGGAACTATGCTATTACTGGGTGGGTCACTCCACTACTAGGAGAGACTTACCAATCCAGAAAGAGGGAAGATTGACGGTGAGGCTTTTTCCATAAAGGGGCAAGGCTATTCCTTTTTATTTCTGCTTCAATAAATAACATAAGAAGAGGAGAGCATTGGTATACTCATCAACGGTTTATCCGGTTGCTAAGCTATTTTTCACTCCTTGCTGACCATTACGTGTACTGTTTACTCTATTATTTATGGAAGAGCCGAGATCCATTTTTTTAACTTGGAAAGCTTCGGAAACCCCATCGGATGATCCCCCGTACTGAAAATGGGAAATATAGAACTCTATCCTCGTGTTTTAGGTCATTCACTCAATGAAACCCAAAATTTGCAAGAGCTAAACTAACTCTTAACAGGTCTCTGATAGCTAGCAGTCAGGTCAGCAGTGTGTTCTTACTTCTTAACCAAGATTGATTTGATGAGTCTAATCAAGTCAAAAGCAAATCAGGTCGACATGGCTTGAAATCAAAAATGATAAATCAACTTTGGATGCAGGTTGAGCTGAATTGAAATTGATCGGGTTGGAACTTTGTGGATATAAATGGATATTTCTTAAGTTAAAGTCACATCAGGGAGCCAGAGGGGGCTCGGAACTTGATCAGGAATGAAATCGATCATTGACAACGATTTGACGATGCGAAGACAGTGATCTATGCAATCGACAATGGTAGGAATGCAAGCTGGCAACGATTAGAGCCGGCAATCGGGCCGGGCCCGTGCCCGGCCCGGCCGTGCCGTGCCGGCGTGGCTTCGGCCCGGGCTCGGCACGGCACGGCAGGCCCGTGCCGTACCCGGGCCGGCCCGGTTTATTTAAAAAAAAAAAAAAACAAGAGATTTAAGAAAAAAACAAATGTTATAATATATATAATCTCATTACATTTATGTAATTACTCTATAAATCTCTTTAGAAATTATACAAAGCCCGAAGAGAGGGGAGAGGACCCTAGCCGTCACCCTCAACTTGTTCTTAATATATTTTCTAATAGATTTATAAGTTAAAATTTAAAAAAAATTTGAAAATACATGAATATTCTTACAAATTTAAATACTTTTAATCAATCTTCATTTTCTTCCGGTAAGCCTAAGATCTCTAGTACATCTTCTTCATTAGTCAAGCCTTGTTCCCTGTCTTCTGCGTCGTACCAATCCTTCAAGCAGACACACATCTCCAATGTGTCCGACGCCATTGAGGTTCTAAAGTACGTGAGCACTCTACCACCTGCGCTAAAAACAGACTCCGATACTACAGTAGACACTGGAGGAGTTAGTAAATCACGGGCCATATTGGAAAGTACGGGATATGTTTTTTTCCTGTGATTTTCACCATGCCAAAATATCAAAGGATTCATACTTTTCAGGATATGCGTTATCTTCATAGCTAGCTCTCTCTAAATAATAATGTAATTCATTAAAATATGTACTAGTTTGTCTTGGCTTTTTTCTGTTAAATAGAGATGATATTATTGGATTACAAATTTCCCTAGTAGATGGTTCTTTTGTAGTTTGTGTTGGCACACCATACATATCTTCATAAGTTTTATACATAATATCTAAACATGTTTTAATATCATTAAGTAAATCCCTCACATTATTTTCATAAGACATATTTGTATAAAATAAATCTATTAATATTTCAAGTCCATCTAACTTGCAACGGGGATCCATAACAGTTGCAAAATATAATAAGTATGGAAAATCTTTAAAATATTTATTAAATTTAATTTCCATAGGTCGAACAATACTTTCACGTATAGAGTGATTTCTACATTCATTAAAAACCGAAGTATGGTTTGTGATAAAGTGATTGTCTATTCCAAAAGCTGAAAATACATTTAGCATGGTTTGTGATAAATTTTGTGCATTGTGAGGAAAATCAAATACCCTAAACCCTATTATTCTTTTTTGTATGCACCATTCTTGATCTATATAGTGTGCCGTCATGCATAAATAATGAGTCATATTTCTAGCTTCCCAACTATCTGCAGTTATAGCAACTCTAAAATTTTAAAGAAGTAAAAATAGCTATTAAAGTGTCCCTCTGCTCTTTATATAGTTTGAACATATCAGATGTACATGTTGAACGTGGGACTTTTTTAAATTCGTCAGTAAATGTTGATTTACGAAATCTTTCAAATTTGCGATTTTCCGAAAAAGTAAATGATTGTTCGTCATGTATTATAAATCTTGCTAAATTTTCTCTTGTTTTAATTGGATCATATTTACGTATACCTAATGATCCACCTAATGTGCTTATTTGTGTTTGATGTGGTACATTTTGTGAGTGATTTTTTTCTACGTGTCTTTTAAGATGACCCGTTCCGCTACTTATAGGAAACGAATAAATTTTATGACAGTGTTTACACTTAGCTTTCCTAACATTGTTTTCTGTTATTTTTTCAAAATATTTCCATATGTCTAATCTAACAGCCCTAGTAGATGTGGTAGTTTGTGTTTCGGGTATGGTTGTATTAGTTGTTTCTTCCTGAGATACAAAAAATGGTACTTGAGGAGGTTATTCTAAGGGTTGACATAGATTTTGATATTCTTCATCAAAAATGGAATAAAAGAACCCGTGGCTTGAGAGCAAGAAGCGCCAGACGAGTGTGGATCCATTTTAATAAAATCCCAAAAATAACTAATTAAAATTCTCAAAAAAACTTTAAATTATAAATACCTAGTTAGAGAGATGAAGCTGGAAACCGAAATAGCGAAAAAAACCTTGCTTCAATGAGAAAACTTGCTTGGATCTTGTTTGGGAGACTTGCTTGCTTGAGACTTCTTGATCACTTGATTGAAACTTGCTACTTCTTTTGTTTGAGACTTCTTGAGAGATAAAGATTTTAGGAGATTTTTTAGAATGAATTTAGTGTATAAGAATGATGAATGGTAATAGAAGAGATATTGAGGTATTTATAGATGAAGAAAAGGTTTAATTTGTAAAAAAAAATTTACAAAACCCCCAACGGCTATTTTGACCGTTGGGGGAGAAATCTGCAAATTTTTTTGCAAGAAACCCCCCAACGGCTATTTTTATAGCCGTTGGGGGGTTATTTGCAAAAAAAAATTGGCAAAAACCCCCCCCCAAACACCCCAACGGCTATTTTTCAAAAAAAAAAAAAATTTTTTGGGCGTGCCGACCCGTGCCTGACACGTGCCAGGCACGTGCCGGGCCGGGCGTGCCCAATGGGCCGCCCGGCCCGTTAGTCGGCCCTAGCAACGATGAAGGAAGAATTCAGGCCAAATGGGTCCAAGATAGGGAGAGAGCTTGCAACGCCAACTCTAAGTAGAATTGTTGGAGGAACTCGTGTATCAAGGTTGCAGGAGGTGGCGAGCTCAGCAGGATGGCTGTTAAATTTCTGTGATGAGGGCAATGTGACATTGGGGCGAGCTCCAATTGAACCTCATATAAAATTTTTCTTTGAAAATACTTTTTTACTGTTGTTGAGACGATGTTGTTGATGATATTGATGTTGTTGATTGTTGTTGTTGATGGTTGTTGATATAATTTTCCAGGAGCCAGCGATTAGGGAAAGAAGTTGATTAGTAGCAGCATCAATGTGATGCTGCTGTTGAAGATATCATCGGTGATGAAATGTTGCTCCATTTTTTTCTTTCTTTTTTGTATTTTTTTACTACTTTTTTCATTGTTTTCTTTTATTTTCCTTTCTGTTTTACTCTTTTTTCTCATTTTTTTAATTTAAAAAAACGAAAAAGATCATGGAAGAAGAAGATGAAGAGGGAAATAGGAAAATTGGAAAAACAATCATTTTTAAAAAAGAAGGAGATGGTAGGTTTATGATTTGTTGGGGAAGATAAACAAAACTTGATCTTTTGAGTGTTGATATCAACTTGACGCAACAAAATTAACAAATTAGGGAAATTAGGATAAATTTAGGAAAGAAACGAGGTATTCGGATCGAACACCCAAAGTGATATCTCACCCATTCTTAATGAAGAGAGTTTTAGAGTGATTAGCAAGACATCATGCTAAACAAAGGGTTTTTTTAAAAAAAAATCAAAATCACATTTTAGTCCAAGAGTTTCATGCAAGCTTATTATAACAAAGATTACATGTCATACATATACAAACCAAAAGCCACTAAAACCAAGAGTCACGGGGAAAAACTCTTCTAATAATGATCCCCGTTTATGTGCAAGAATTTATCATGGCAATGAAATTGAAAATCCATGCCAATGACCTTCCAAATCATACATATACAAACCAAAAGCCACTAAAACCAAAAGTCACTGAGAAAAACTCTTCTAATAATGATCCCCGTTTATGTGCAAGAATTTATCATGGCAATGAAATTGAAAAATCATGCCAATGACCTTCCAAATTTTGGTGATTCTTCCCTATACATCCATCCGAACCATCACTTCCATAATTTATAAGCAACAGTGATGTTCAGTGAGATTTATCAGTTAGAAGCATCTAGACATCTGAAAATTAAGACATCTGGACATTTGATTTAAACATAAGAATTAGAAAAGAAAATTTCAAAATAGTCGAATGTGGTTGGTCCTCTTGTCACCACTATCAGATCCATGATCTACAAGGCACTCTCTACGATTATCAATCTAGACAAGAAAGGCTAGAAGTTACATGCAGCAGTTTCAGATAATCATGTATATGCTGCATACAGGGGGAAGTTGGTAGCAAATTGTCATCAGGTCTGCAGGAAAGTTTGACACTATGCACGCTAAGCACCATCTCTGAGTGAAACTGTGCTAGTTTGTCCAACTGGATTCACTAGCAAATTAATTCAAGGATAGCTAATTGTGTGACCTAGGAAGTCTCTCTCTTGCATGCTGCAAGTACTTAATTGCTATTTAAGATGATGGTTTAGGGATTTGATGGAGCTTTGGTGGTGGGTCTGATGTTCAAGTACATGAACTTTTCTTTGAGGGATTTGTTATTTTATTTCAAGGAATAATAATAAGTGACGTAAGGTTAAATTCTCAGCAGAATTTATCCAATGAAACTAACAATGTCCTTTAATCATGTGAAGTATGATTCTACATATTTCTTAATTATTCTAGAACAAAGAAATTTGAGATGAGCTCGTAGTGCAACGAAATTGCAAAATTTGTCCTCTTCTTGTTCTTATTCAGAAAGTATAGTGTAGGATGTGGTTGGATGCATGGAACCTTGAGTTTTGGCAATCATGGTCAACAAGGTTAAGATCTTTCTACAATGATATTTTACAATGAAATGCTGCAACAAGGAAAAAAAACAAAGAAAGAAAGAAGTGAAGTTTGAAACTTAATGTACTTGTTCAGAGCTCAAATACTTGCACCAAGTCTGGTTTAATGGCATAGGGACAAAAGAATTCAGCCTAACATGGTATGTTCCTAAACTATGTCATGGTAGCATCTTAGGTTGCCTTTGAAGTTTCAATGCAACACCACCAGATGTCTGCAGACTAGCATAATAGAATGTCCATATAATCTCATTTTATCTAGGTTACTGGATAACTGTCCTATGTAAGATGTAGAATTGATGAGACTGCACTGTTGAATAAACTAACTTCAGGAAATCCTTATCTTTTATGACAAAGGCAAAGATTTGTTATCTAATGTGGTAGGGTCAGGGTAAGATTTTCTCACCAATTTACATAATAGGTCAATGCAACACCACCAGATGTCTGCAGACTAGCAATAATAGAATGTCTGTATGATCTCATGTTATCTAGGTTACTGGATAACTGTCCTATATAAGATATAGAATTGATGAGACTGCACTGTTGAATAAACTAACTTCAGGAAACCCCTATCTTTTAGGACAAAGGCAAAGATATGTTATCTAATATGGAAGGGTCAGGCTAAGATTTTCTCACCCATTTACATAATAGGTTAAGGTAAGGATAAAATTATTTATCCTACTCTTTTACCTATTTACTCTTCTAAATAAAGAAAGAAAAGATAACGATATCATTCATAGGCTAAAAATATAAATTTCTTATAAATAAATAAACCAATTTGTTTAAGGGAATAACTAATTAGATAAGGGTTTTGGATCATTTCAATTACTTTAATTTGAGGTCTCTACTAGATTTAATATTTGACAAGTATGTTATTGTGAAACATAGAATATTTTTTTTCTTTTTTTCTTTTTGTCATTTTAGTCATCTATTCATTCTTTTATTTCTTTCTATTCTATCTATTTTATTCGTTCACCCTATAGGGCTAAGAAAAATTTTACCGTTATCCCATAGGGTAGGTTACTCAGGTAATTGTAATTTTACATACTATCCTATAGGGTAAGGGCAAAAATATTGGTACATATGGTACGAATAAGAGTTTTATTTGATCCTTGCCTTACCCATTGCCACCCCTAGTGGACACGACGAGTGTTCATCCATTGGCCAACAATCATAAATGATTACCATGAGTAACATCTTATCGAGTAGTAGTTCGGCCTCTTCTAGTAGTCATGGTCGAGATAATAGATGTACTAAATTCCTGATTTGAATCAGGCAAGGAGTGGCGCATCGAAAATTTTGGATTAGCAACTAAAAGTTTGGATCTCCTGGGGGATGAAGACGAGCTAGCTACAATTAGCAACCAAATGTTAGGATCCACTAGGGGATGCGATGAGTTCATAGCTAGCTCATGTTCACCTCGTGGCGAGCTTCTTTGGCCAGGTTACCTTTTTGAATGTCCACCATGGTTTGCTGCTGAGTTCATAATTCGCCCTTATTCATTTTGAAGTGAAGTAACTTGACTCATTTGGCCTTTGGAGTTAAGCATGGATGTTCTCACGTATGATGCCCATTGTCCGACTAAGAATGCTAAGACAATCTAAGCATCAAACATAGCTGGATTCAAAACGGCTCAAACTAATTTAGTGAGTTGCGACTTCACGAAACTTAGACGAATAACATATGGAGAGATTGTTAGAGAGAAAATAGTTTGGACAACCAAGGGACAGTTGATAGTAGTTAATGAGCTTCAAGTGAGATGAGATCTCTAGCCTGCGTTCCTCAGTCAACCGTCGGTAGTTTGAGTTGTTCTTTACTAAGGAAAATGCAGATTACAATACTCATTATTCTCTCTTTTGTTTCGCAAAGTTACTAGTTTTGAAATGGTTTTAAAGTCAAAAACCATGTTACCCTTCCTCTTTTGAGAAGGTGTATTTATAGTTGTTCATAGGTGGCTGAAGATTGTAGTTGAACTTAAACTCTGAGATTTGTGTGTTTGGAGATAGATTTCCTTGCAGTAGATGAATTCAGTTTCCTAGAAAATAAGCTTCTTCATCCTTGGAGAATTTGATTTTCCTTATGTAGAAAAGATTCTGATTACTAATTCTTCGTAATTGGATAAAGATAGAAAATTTGAACCATGACTTGACTTTTCACAGGAAAGCTTGCATAGTGATAATGTGATTCCATAACAGTCGCAACATAGATCCTAGGAAGGGTGATCCAACTTGGATAATTGATCTTGGATATTTCTTACTTGTATACTTCTTTGGGGCTTGTCCCTCTTGGGCCTTGGCTTTTGCCATATTGGGCCTTGGCCATCATATTATGTAATAACATAATCCTAAAACTGCATGCTAGATTCTTCCTTTGGAAAATGCACTACTCAATTTCCAAAAACCATTTTTTAGTCTTCCTCAAATCCTTCAAAACAAATCATACATGCAAGGCCACATTCCAAACTATACAGTGAGATAAAAATTATTTAAAAAAAAAAAAAAAAAAAACTATTAACCATTTTCAAACCAATAAAAAACAATCGCATGCAAGAGATAACGAAAAAAGTGAGAGAATTTTGATCCTAAATTCCCATCAAAACCCTAAAAAGGACAACTTCAATCCAAAGAAAAGCCCTAAAATGCTATAACTCTAATTAACATTTCTAACATCCAAGCCAATCAAAACAAATGCACGTAAAAAGGAAGTAAAAAAAGGAGGCAACTTTGATCCTAAATTCCCTATCAAAACCCTAAATAAGATAACTTTTTTAGTTTTTGATTCAGAAGCAAAATAATAACGTAAAAAAGCTCACAGGTAAGTATCCAATCTGATCAACACCGTACTGCCGAATAGCCTCCTTCACCTCGAACCCACGGGCCTCCGCTGCAACCCTCTCATGGTAGTACGCGCCAAGGCCCCGCTCGCTGCCGCACCGCCGCCGGCGGGCCCACCGAGTAGCCCCGTGAGGGGCGTAGGGGTCGGGGAGGTAGCGGTCCACCACTGCCGTCGTGGGGCTAGGGTTAGGGTAATTTGGAACGGAACTAGGGTTAGGGTTAGGGTAATATGACGAGCAAGAGGGTGGCGGCTGAAGAAGGCTAAGGTGGTGGGCCTGCGGCGGTGGAGCGGCGTAGGGTTGGTGGTGGTGGGGGAGGAGGTGGAGGAAGGGGTGGTGCTGCTGCTGAGGCGGGCGCGGCTAGGGCTCCGAGCACCTGGCGCCGGCGTAATCCATGCGGGTAACAATTGGACCAATGAAAGAAATTAAGGTTTTTTCTAAAAAAACAAAATCTTAAAATGGAGTTTTTTGGGGAAAGAAATGAGCCGAGCATGGGGGCCATTTTGGATTTTAGGGGATCTGAGGCCCCTCGTGGGTCCCACGTGTCAGTGGCTTGGTGGGGGGTGTCCGAAGATTATTATATTATTATGTTGGTGCTCTTTACTTTAAAATCAAATAATTTTAAAGTTTATTTATTATTTAATCAATAAAAACATAAGGATCTATTAACCGAAAATTATTAATTTTGTATTATTTGATGGAAGAATAAATCAAAAATAAAACTTAATAATTTGGATATGAGTGAATCATAGGAGGTCGAGATCATAATTCAAAAGAATTTTTTTTAAAAAAAGTATTGAAAATATTGAAAACGAACTGCAGCTCAAGATAATTTGTATGAGACTATCAATTCATTTTCATTTTACTTATATATATATATATATATATATATATATATATATATATATATATATATATAGGATTACTGTAGATGAGCCGTCAGCTTAGGAAAAATTACATGAGCTACCTGCAAATTATAATGATCTAATGATTTTTTTTCAAATTTTTTTTACAATTACAATCTCTACCTTCTTTCAGATTAAATTTTATAAATTTTAGAGTTCATTTACCCTTTCATCAAGTGTATAAAAAATATATTTTATTCATTGAAAACCGTTAATTTTGTATTAACTTGATGAGGACCAAATCAAAACTAAAAATTCAAGAAAATGAGTATGAGT